>JANJGK010000027.1:7520203-7532703 GCA_039081455.1 Macrobrachium rosenbergii | reverse complement strand
TGTAGATAAAAAAACAAAATCAGAAAATGTATAAACACATAAGACTCAATATGATTGGAAGAAGCTTTTATGACATAAGTTGAATGAAATCAAACAATGTGAATAACAAATGGTTATGAATCTGAATATTTAATAAGCTGAACATAATAATCTTGACAAAACTTTTACGACAGAATTCTAGTAATTCAGAAGTGTGTGGTATTCTCTGAAACAAGGAGCGACACATAGTCCTACATTGCAGTCTTTACACATGAAATATGTCTGCTGGCCTTTCTTGGGCCTACGGGATGTATGCGAGCACACACGACATCTTAGTCTAGGTCGCAGTTGTTTTTCTGTTGAGGGAACTGGATCAGGAAAGTGTCTTTCTGTTAGCCGCCTTGGCTGCGTTATTACGGTGCGGGTAATTATCTTGTTAGGTGCTGGAGGGTACCTTTCAATCAACTGCAGAACGACTGACTTAGAAAACTGTAAGTATGACCCTTTCTTGCCAGTAACAAATCCATGCAAGTGATGACAGTTTACTAGTATCACATCAAGCAGACGGAAAAATAGTTTTAAGTACCATCTCGTGGTTTTACGGATACACTTCACAGAACTAATAAGCATGTCGTTCTTGTCCACAATCCGCATTTTCTTATTATAGTCAACAACGCATGCAGGTTTTTGCACAAATTCCCCTGGTCGACACCTTTTTTCACAGTCTACCATTATATTTTCATGTACTGAAGATAACATATACACTGTCCTGTTATCCTGCCATTTTAAACCTAATATTCCATTGCAGTTTTGAGACGAAATCTCAGATTTGTTCACATCAGGAAATTTAGGCATAAATTTCCTATTTTTCCGGACTGTTCCACATGCTCCTGTTTCGTTGTCGCCCAAATACTTGAGCAGTTTTGGGCTGCAATACCAATTATCGAAATACAGGATGTGATGTTTTCCGAGATGCGAGGCCATAAATATTTTTACCACAGAACCAGATACCCCTAGATCCTCATCTACCAATATCTCTGTATCTTTTCCAGTATAGATTATAAAATCGACAATATAATCCGTTTTGGCATCACAAAGTTCAAATATTTTCGCTCCAAATCGACTTCTTGTATATGGAATGTACTGCTTGAAACTTAGCCTTCCCTTCCATAACATTAAACTTTCATCTATGCATAAATCCTGGAAAGGTTGAAATTTTTCTTGGAATTTTCTACGCACACTGTCGAGCACGGGTTTAATTTTTTTTTAGTTTGTTATCTGGGCTTGTTTCCTGTGAATTATCAACGAAATGTAGAATCTGAAGAAATCTGTCCCTTGCCATCAGCCTTCTCACTCCTTTTGTCTCGAATGTCTCAAGCATAGTCCAGTAATCTACTTATATGCGACATGATCATAATCACACAAAGGAACCGTATCATTTCCTCCACAGTAACCTGAGCAAATTTTCGCAAATACTTTGGCACTGCATCTCCTAGCGTATCAACAAGGAATCTCTGATAACGGTTTGTCTCTTCAGCAATCAGCCCCATAAATTCGTTGTCGAAAAATTCAAAAAAATAGTCTACTTCCTTTGAATTTTCATTCACATTACATTTCGACGTAATGCCACTGCCACTGCTGTCAAATATGAAATCTCTGGGCTGGAAATTGCTGGCAGCCCACTCCCACTCATCACCTGGGTCACTTCGCTGTCTCCGCCTTCTTTTGACACCTTGGCTTTCATTTGTAGGTGGCAGATTTTCGTCATTTTCACTGTCGGTTGATATTTCATCACTGTCTCTTGTACCAGGACCATAATTATCCATTTCATTTCCTTCTAAATCCGATTCATTTTCATACCCAGAAAATGAGTCGAGAAGGTCTATAAAATAGTTATCCTCGTCGAGAGCTCTTCTCTCGATCTGCCGGCGGTCAACTCGAGGATGTCGTACCCTTGACCCCTCCTCCTGTGACATCTTGATGAAGACTAATGAATTTTAGGGAAACACGTGAATTTATATGAATTCACCGTATGGCAACTGACAGACTGTTACCATATCAAGAAAAAGAGGCCAGTATTTCAATCATCAGTCCTTCACATAAAAGGAAATTACCGGTGCTCATATACGACACAACAGTGTTCCGGGCCAGTTTATTAAATGCGTCGTATACGTTACAACCGAAATCAAAGGGTTAAATAAAATCAAAACCACTGAGGCTAGAAGGCTGTAATTTGGTATGTTTGATGATTGGAGGGTGGGTGATCAACATACCAATTTGCAGCCCTCTTGCCTCGGTAGTTTTTAAAGTCTGAGGGCGGACAGAAAAAGTGCGGTCGGACAGACAAATAGCCATCTCCATAACAGTTTTCTTTGACAGAAAACTAAAAGGTCATTTTCAAAATGAAATGCTTCTCTCCTCTCGTCTTCTGACTTTTGTCTAGTCTTTGTGGTTTTATTTTATTTTCTTATTCTTGTTTTTGCTGCAATGCATCGGAATTTACAGGAAATCCAAAAGAAAAGGATAAAGGGAGGAAAAACCAAATTCTATCCATAATGAAGAGAAGCCTTGAGAGAAGGAGGTAAAAAAAAAAAACATTTCAAAATTCGCTATCTTCCGAGTCGACAACGTTTGAACATACAGGAAATCTAAAATCTTCAAAAAAAGGATAATGGAAGGTTAAACCCAATTCTATCCTTAATGCAGAGAAAACTTGAGAGGGAATATAAATATAAATTCGAACAGAGTTATGTCATGAAAGTAATTTTCCGAGTAGAGAAAAGACCCAACTTGGGGAGATAATTCGCGCCGTTTCTGCAGTTCTCAGGAGAGAGAGAGAGAGAGAGAGAGAGAGAGAGAGAGAGAGAGAGAGAGAGAGAGAGAGAGAGAGAGAGATCTTCTTCTTCTCCTCCGGTTCTTGAAGATTTATGAAGACTCCAGTTGTTTTGTGGGTGGGTGGGCGTTGGGGGGAGGAGGTTGGGAATGGGGGGTTGCGGGCTTGGGAGATGCTAAATTACAATGTAATTGTTTATCATTAACTGTACCGGTAATTCTACTAAAGTTGTTAAGATCTCTCTCTCTCTCTCTCTCTCTCTCTCTCTCTCTCTCTCTCTCTCTCTCTCTCTCTTTCCATACATACACACATATTATATGCTGACAGAATTGAATGACATAAGAGCGCGCGAGAGCGCTTCCGTTGAACTGGAGCTGATTGGTAGCAATTGAATGTTGCCCAGAGTGAAATCAAGTTGCGATTGACACTTGAGAACTTTCTGGCTGGACTTGTGAAGACATTTCTCATCTCATTTTGATCTGCATTGATAAAGAGTTAGTTTATATTTCTTCAAAATATTCTGCGTGAAGCAAAACGTAGATGAATAAATGATGATTTTAACTAATATATCTAATAGCTATGACCGCTCAGTTTTAAGAAATGTGATGAGAAATCCTGACTTTATATTAATAAAGTTTATATTTTATATTTCATCTACATTCTACGTATAGCAAAGCATGAATGATTATTCTAGCTAGTATGTCTAATAGCCATAACTGCGCAGTTTGAAGAAATACGATGATAAATACCGACTTCTTTATTTTGAGGCCGCGATAAGACAGTTTCTGCCCGAAGTGGCTGAAGACATCGTTCGTATCACAAACTTTCCCTGAGAGATCGGCTGAGCTTTTTTTTTTGCCTTTTTTTTTTAGTGATTTCATATCTGCTTGGGACGATGATTCAGAGTTCGTCAGATTAAGCCAGTAGTTCTCAACCTGGGGGGCATGGCAAGAATTTAAGGGGGCCATGGTTGGCTGTTCCAAATTATACAGTTCTAAAATATGCAGAGGTTAATTGAACTTTTTCCCAACCAAATTCAAATTTGCTATTGTCCGCTAGTCTTCTGTAGTCTAGTGATGTAAGTTAAGCATATCACAGAAATCTATCAAATATAAGATAAAATTATGGCTGTAAACTTCGTAATAAAGCAAGGGTGTCCTTTTATTATTTTTTTTTCTCTGCCTTTTATAGTGGGGTGGGATCTGGGAGAAAAATGAAGGGGAGCCACACGAATGTTGAGAATTCCTGAAGGGGGAATGGAGTGATAAAGGTTGAGAACCACTGGATTGGGCGGAAGGGAAAGTGGGGGGTTTTCAAGGCAGGTTTTTCAAAGGCGGGAAGTTTGTTAGCTTTTTTTATTTTTATAAAGGTTGTAAGAATAATCTGTAGGTCCTGTACATAGGAAATAAACCTGTATGAAAATGAGCTCAGAATATGCACACGTAGAAGTAGAAGTGATGTTGACATGTATACTTGAGCATACAGACAATAAAGAGATCCAAAATTAAATGAGATAAATTATTAAGATCTAAAAGTGGAACTGGGAGAAAACCCCACAGCTGCACTAAGAAGTAATGGTTAGAGATGTTGGACAGCAAGACTGGAGGAAGGAAGGAAGAGAATGGAGGTAAAGTAAAAGGCTAAATTGAGTGTAGCCTACAGCTAGGGGCCGAAGGGACTCTGCAAACACCCGTTAGTAATATTTTGAATATAAACTGCTGGTACTCCATTGTATTTGTGTTGTGGTCACTTTGGTTAAGGGAATATTTTAGCTTTCACCTAAATGATTCCCTGGGTAGGGAATTGTAGCTGTCAGCTTGACACGAGATCTGAAATAATATATGAAAAGAAAAAAGCCCATCACAGCTATCACAAAGAAATCCCAGAGAGTTTAAGAAGTGGTTCCAAGTCTTCACACTTTATGAAAACACTTCATGACAATGAGTTTCTGGTGGGAGACATTATTATTATTATTATTATTATTATTATTATTATTATTATTTAGAAGATGAACCCTATTCAAATGGAAGAAGCCCACCACAGGAGCCATTGACTTGAAATTCAAGCTTCCAAAGAATATGGAGCTCATTAGGAAGTAAGAGAAGGTACAGGGGAATACACAAAGAGAGAAGAGATCTCACTTATGAGATAAAACTTAAAATAAAAATCTCTCTCTCTCTCTCTCTCTCTCTCTCTCTCTCTCTCTCTCTCTCTCTCTCTCTCTCTCTCAGTGAAGCCTCCAACTCCAGACCAGAGTCTGTCAGCCTCGAAATGATCGAAGACTCAAGTCACTCCTCGAGAACGGACAAAGTTCCTGAGAGCCAATTTGCCGACTATGGACGTCGTCATCGAGTGATCAGGAATTCGGGAAACGAATTGAGTCTGTGGCCTGCAAGCTGTATTAATGGCCTATCCCCTGGTTTTGCTTTTTACGAATGTACTGCTTAATTTCCCTGACCAAATCTACTTTATTATCGTTATTATTAAGGTCTATGAACATGGCAGTTACTGGCAGACAAACTACATACCTACCTCGTTTGATATGAAACCACAAATATGTGGAACTGTTAATGGGTGAGAAGCATTTTCAAGTTACTGGAGTTGATTGAATCTGCTACTTTAGAAATACTTTACATTATATAAATCAAAAGTATTTACTTACAAAGAAACATAATACTTATAGAGGGTGACGGCAAGGAAATATACCATAGCTAGGAAAGTAAGCTCTCTCTCTCTCTCTCTCTCTCTCTCTCTCTCTCTCTCTCTCTCTCTCTCTCTCTCTCTCTCTGGGAAAGACAGAAATATGAAATAACAACAAGGGAATTTGTAAAGGTGCAGAATTGCGCACGGGGTCTGTGGTGAAACTTTCAGAGCTCAAGAAATTATGTTTTTTTTTCGTTTTTTTTCGTTAGCTTGATTTTTGCCACTTCAAAGACATTTTAATTTTTACCTTACTTTTAGACTTTCAGAATTCCAAACTTCCAGACTTTTAGACTTACAGACTTCCAGATTTTTAGACTCTCGGGCTTCCAGACTTTTGGACTTCCTGACTTGAAGACTTTTATACTCTTAGACTTCCAGAATTCCAGACTATAGGACTTCCAGTCTTTTTAGACTTTCAGACTTCCATACTTTTAGACTTCCTGACTGAAAATATCCACTTTCACCATTTTTGTTCGTTTGATAATTGCTGCGTCAAAGACATTTCAATCAGACGTTAAATCAAACGCATTCAGATACAACGAAGCAGTACGACCGACCTACTCGATGTAGAAAAAACAAAACAAAAAAATCTCGTCATAGCGTCAACAGTGCATTAGCGTGCAGTTCTGTTCCTGCAGAATTCAGTTGCTATAATCTAGCTGCTGTAACCTTGCTTGTTTTTTTTTTTTTCATCACACTGTATTAATATAAAACTTTAAAGGGAATTTATTCATCTATAGTACAATAACTTGCTTTAGTGTTTTAAATTGTTTTCCTATTACAGACACACTTTTAAATAATAATTTTCATGTACCTGAACACTTTCCAAACTAGGGGTGAAAATGAGGTTAACGAATGCTGTCTTACTCTCGAGTCGACATGTATGAAAAGTACTTGTATTTCACTTTTACTAAATTTTTTGACAGTGAATATAATATTATACACCAGTCATCAATGACTACAGCCGTTGTTATTTTGGTGCCAGTTTTGGGAAATCAATCAATCAATCATGTTAGGTCAGGATCATTAGGATAAAGAAAGTTCTGAGACTTATAAAGTTGCAGCAAGTGATTCTGGGAAGCTGGAATGTTTCCTACTACTACTACTACTACTACTACTACTACTACTACTACTACTACTACTACTACTACTACTACTAATAATAATAATAATAATAATAATAATAATAATAATAATAATAATATAATAATAATAATAATATTGGTTGTTTCTACGGCATTCAACTGATATAGAGTCGTCTCTATTCGTCAGCGTGTAGATGGTGTCTGAAGTTTCCTAAGGACATACATATAAAGTTTTCCTGTTGTCTTGGTTTAACCAAGACAACAGAAAACTTTACATCACCTCTTAGAGGTAATAGAACTAAGACAACAGGAAAACTTTATACTACCTCGTAGGGGTAATAAAACTAAGACAGCAGGAAAACTTTATACTACCTCGTAGAGGCAATAAAACCAAGACAACAAGAATACTTTATATATATATATATATATATATATATATATATATATATATATATATATATATATATATATATATATATATATATATATATATATATATGTGTGTGTCCTTAGGAAACTTCAGGCACCATCTAAATGCTGATGAAAAGAAGATCGTAAGGCGAATAGACAAGATTGTAAATCAACTGAATGCCGAAGAAACAGCCAATAATAATAATAATAATAATAATAATAATAATAATAATAATAATAATAATAATAATAATAATAATAATAATAATAAAGTTTCCAAACTCTTATCTCATCTTCCACCAATTCATTTCTCCTTCTTGGAGAAAAAATCTTGACGGAAAAAGAAGAAGAAGAAAGGAATAGTTCCCTTGACAACGGCGGCGCCTCTCACAAAAGGTCCCAAGAATAATACTAATTCCTTCTCCTTTCAAAAGCTATTATTGGTTGATGACGAAGGCAGCTGGAGGGAACTGTTCATTTCTTTGGGGGTTTTTCTTTCTGGTTTTATCCTCCAGTGAATAAGGTCAATGATTCTTCCTCCTCCAGGAATCTGGAATCTTGATCAAAGACGAGTGGGTCTTTTGTGATGATTCCCGCTGAAGAATTTCCAAATTTTGGGAATAATCTGGGCTTTCTGTGCCTTTCTGTTACTGCAAATCTCGATCAGGAGTTTGTGTGGTGTCTTGTTCTTAATGGGACCAGATGAGAGAGTTGTGTTACTTTGTTAAAAAGGAAATAAAGTGAAAGGAAGGTTCGGAAGAAACTTCTAATAGATGTGATGAGTCTAACGCGGCGGCAGCTGGGAAAGTTCCTTGTTTATGAAGGCAGTAACAGAGCCATTTTGGTTTTAAAATATTGCCCAGTATCCACACTGACGTGTTCAATAAATCTAAATGAAATTAAGATCATAATAAACAAGTAAATGCTGTATGAAACTTTCAGCCACGGCCCGGTGGTGGACTGTGTTGTTGGCACCTATAGCGGTGCCAGTCGCACGATCATGGCTAACTTTAACCTTAAATAAAGTATAAACTACTGAGGAAGCTAGAGGGCTGCAATGTGGTATGTTTGATGATTGGGGGTGGATGCTCAACATATCAATTTGCAGCCCTCTAGCCTCAGGGGTTTTTAAGATCTGAGGGCCGACAGAAAAAGCTTGACGTTACCAACAAGTAATTATATATACTCGTATTGGCTTTAGGAGTCCCCCCGCAGCCTCTTCGCTTCTTCAGCCCAGAATTGTTTTTACAGAGCTTCCAACTCGGAAACAGTTAAGCGGAGGAGAGCGGAATCGATCAACAGACTCACTGTGGCCAGGAACTGCTTCTTCTCTCTTCTTTCGCCAGGAATGAATATAATTTTCTTCAGTGTATAAGTTGATTTACGTTTGCACTGAATAGCCTGGTTGTCTCTAAGTGGAGGGCGTCTTTAATCACGGTTGTTAACCAAAGTATTAAGATGTATCACGTAAATATTTCTATAAAAAAATGTAGGTCTGTCTTTTTCGCTTGGAGTTTGAAAATGAAGACATTGCTGTACCTCAGTAATGACTTTCTCTGTATGTATGAACTAAAGTATTTATATATATATATATATATATATATATATATATATATATAATATATATATATATATATATATATATACTGTATATATATATATAACATTATAATAATCTCCTCTTCATATGTCATATGGTAAGGAGAGAAATGAACCTCATTTATCCTTCCTGATATCACATATCATGGAATATTAAACCATCTTTAATTCTAAAAAGATATCGAAAGCAAGAGGGTGAATTTCTTAATACCTCACATCAATAGATACAGAGAGCCAGCTTGTAGGGAAAATTAAAAAAAAATCTTGTCTTATTTTGAAGGCAAAAATAGGGGGAGCTCTTATAATCATTTTAATTTATCTATTTTTTCTGTAGTGCCTGCAGGTCGCATTTTGTTGCAAGGAAACTAAAATAAACAAAGATTTTCCATGATGAATGAACATGAACAACAGAAAACCCTAATTAGAAACACTTTCAATAAAAAAAATAAAAACAGAAATTAAATTCATATGAATTTAACAAGGCATTTCTAGCTTTTGTGCTGTGCTAGAGATTGCATTTGCATTCCACTGCAGTTAAACTGCAATACACGGCAATTTTGCAATAAAATCGAAGTGAGAGACTGGGCATCTCCGATGTGAATAACTATCAGCTAAATATTTCAGGATGAAATAAAATAATATAAAAACTAAGGAATAGAGATAATTTTCCTCAAAGAAGTTTTTGTCAATGAAAAAGCTTTTGTTAATCATCTATTGCTTCCAATACAAGAAAAAGTTAAGCTTTGCAATAACGGAAAAACAATCATAGCATAATTTTTCATAAAAAATATTTCTTATCTAATTTTACTGAAACTGGGTTGCTCTGTGTTGCGCATTCAAGAGATATAGGCAGGAGCTCCCTAGACTGTGATCCTCTGTATATTGGAACTCAATTCGTGCAAATGGAATCGAATTCGTAGAAAACACCTGGGTCTTGTGGTTCAATTATCTCCTGTAGTTTATTCTAATCTGGTAGTTTATGCTGTGTATGAGAGCAGACGCACAACGACAACAACAACAACAACAATAATAATAATAATAATAATAATAATAATAATAATAATAATAATAATAATAATAATAATAATAATAATACTTAGGAAGGTGACCATCTGGTAAACATGTTTCACTAGAAATGAAGGCTGCATCAGCATAGCTTATTTGATACAAAAGTTTCTCTCTTTTTCTGATTCCTTTTTTCTCTGGCGGAAAGATCACTTAATAATAATGCGAGCAGTATACTTTATCAATTACTGGGTCATTCACGTTTTTGTAGAATTATCTACGTATTTATTTTCGTTCATCATTATACATAACAATTTGCATATCATTAACATCGTTTCCAAAAATCTAAAAGTTTCCAGTTGCTGAGATTGGGGAACACGAATACGATGTTTACATGGTCCATTTACTTCCCAGTGGCATCAATAACCACTATTTGCTCATACTTCAATGTTTGTCTCTCCCCCTCCCTCACCAGGTAAACAGAACCTCGTTGGTACAGGTTATTCACTGACGAAGTAATGCAAGTCTTCTGATAATTCTTGCTTTTGGCTTTTGTTTGTAGATATAAATCTTCCTTCTCGCGAACTGGAATTTAATCTCTTTTTGGATGGTTTAGGCACCTTCTCTCTTCCCTTTCTCTTTTGCTTTCTCTCGGAATTCATAAACCATTGAAGAAAGGGAGAGACTGCAATTGTCCCTAGGTTTATGAAAATCAAAATTGGAATCATGAGCAAAGACTACTGATATTTTTTGTCATTATTTAATGCATGAATTCTAACCCTCATTTTTATTAAGAATTAGTTGCTCCTTCGATCAACCTTGAATCAGCACCTAACACTTAGCATTTTTTTATTACCTTGATAAAATGTCTCCGAATTAAGAGTTTAGAAAAATAAAAGCGGTCCTCTAATTCTGAATGATTTTACGCTTCATATCTTTCTGCTCTGTTCTCAGACTGTTTCCTTGCTTGCACGAAACGACAAAGGAAGAATGAATTCATACTTGAGGAAGACTGATGTCTCTGTAAGACATCAGTACTCCTGAAATCCTTGGAGGTCCTTTCGGAAACTGACCTAAATTATGATTTTAAAGACTTTCCAAATTAACTCGTTCTTCAACAGTGATGCTAATACTGCACAATCATTAATGCCCAAAGAATTAGTGATTTTGTTCGGAGTTTTCCAATATGAGAAACAGAAGAAACTGATTCAAGCATTTTATCTTCTCTCGTTAATAAAAAGACCTAACTCCGTCAACATGAATAACTATAAGTGTTGAGTGAATTCCCATCATGTATCTGTCTATCAGCAATCTCAGTTGCGAAATCAACCGTTAATTTCCTTATCATTTTATAAATATGGTACTGTCTCTCCCAAGAGACTTTATAAAACTACATTCACTAACAATATCAATGTCTCTATAAACAGCAGTCATAATTACAGCGCAGGAAACGGCTTACAAAAAAATTTCACTAATAATGAAGATGATGACAAAGCATCCACTGCAATAAAACCCTGACTAGGGGAAGCAGCGTACCGTTTTTTTGTTTTTTTTTTTATCTTAGAGAGAACGAAGGTAATGAGAAAGACAGCACTGCCACAACAAAAGTTCCATGAGAAATGAAACAACCATTTGAAACCACTTTCACTGTATAGAAAGGAAGAGAAAGCACCCAGGGATAGAAAGTACCTCTGAAAGCATTGAAGCCTCTCGATCACATGTGTTCTGATCAAGAGGAAACTTCTTTTTATTATTAGGATTCGGACGAGTTGTTTTATGTCCCTTTCCCAGAAGTTACATTCCTACTAGATACAAAATCCACCTTTAGTAAACATTTCGTCAAAATCCACTCATAACATTTTGCATAATTCTAGTAAAAAAAACAGAGACACAGACAGACAGCCAAACAGTCAAACAAAGAGACGAGCACAACTGTAGGCAAAAAAGGACAATGGAAACAAAAACAGTGCTTTTGGAGGCATCTGGCCCCCTGGGGTTTATTCCTAATGACGTTTTGTTCCTGTTCCTTTTAGTCCCGTTTCTCTCAGGAGGCCGAATCTTTTATTTGACAGTTCACTTTTCTGGACGAATTCGCAGGGACATTTTCTTTATATATATATATATATATATATATATATATATATATATATTATATATATATATATATATATATATATATATATAGTATATATATATATATATAAAACGACTGTCATAAAAACAATTGTAGATATGAAAAGATCCATTAATATATAAATAATTGGAAAGCGATATTTCACTGGTTTCCTTTTCTTTACCAGTTTGCTGGTTTGCCTTATGTTCCTCTTCGAAATTCCAACTAATCCGATTTGTAAATACCTAAACGTCATATTTTAGATATAAAATTCGAAACAATAACTTCAGAACGATACAGAAAGAGAAAGTTTGGCGCATCTGATTTCATAGAAAAAATAGCGAATAAAAAATATAAGTAAAACAAAATCTGTATTTAGAATAGTGTTCAGTCAAACGCAGGCATCTGTGGTGAAGATATTCAGATGAACATTTCACGTTAAAAGGATCCTATTGTTTCCGATACATTACCGACGAGAAAAAAAAAAGAAAAGGACTTTTCATAATAATTATGGCCTCGCCTTTGACTCGAATCCATCTGAGTGGAAGAGGAGGTCAAGTCCATTACGAAGCATTACACTTTTTTTTTTTTTTTTTTTTTTTTTAGCTTTTATCCCGGGAATGTCTCCATCAGCCTCCCACAAAGGCAAATGTGTTACAACTCATTAAGATCCAGTGGATTTTTGGTATTTTTGTTTTTGTTTTTGTTTTTCCACTCACTTTTTATTTTCATTTTCTAACCTATGTGTGTGTCGAGGGTAATCAGCGTAAAA
>JANJGK010000027.1:7507703-7515203 GCA_039081455.1 Macrobrachium rosenbergii | reverse complement strand
AGAGAGAGAGAATACGGAAGGAATTCCTTCTTATGACAACATTAAGTGACCCAAAATTTATGCTCTCTCTCTCTCTCTCTCTCTCTCTCTCTCTCTCTCTCTCTCTCTCTCTCTCTCTCTCTCTCTCTGGGATCTTAGCTCATCCCATTCCCTAATTAGGTGTCATTAATCTCCCAGTGCCAAATTGAGCTATCCATCTGATGTTTATGCGCCAGAAATTACCTTCAGTGTGTGACGTGAAAATAAAGTCAAATAAAAAGCCTTAATTCCTTGGAGGACTCAAAGGAGGCAGAGTTGCAATCTGATCAAATTAATTAACTGCATTTGTATTATTCAGAATATAAAATAATGCGGATGTGTTCAACTTTATTTGGCTGTGACCTGTAATGTAAGGGTGGGTCCACACGACATGGAAGCATGTAAAAAACTCACGTCTATATCTTATTGTATACATATCACAAACACGTTGACGACATGTCAACGACCGCAAGTGGCATCTTATCACATACATATCACAAACATGTTGAAAAGGTGTCAACAAACATAAGTGGCAACTTATATACATATCACAAAAACGTTGACAACATGTCAACCGTAAGTGGCATCGTATTGTATGCATGTCACAAACATGTTGAAAACATGTCAACATCAATATGTGGCTTCTTATTGCATACATATCACAAACATGCTGAAAACATGTTAACAACCATAAGTGGCTTCTTATTGTATCCAAGTGTCTTCTTATTGTATACATATACATATCAGAAACATGTCTAAAACATGTCAAAGACCATCAGTGGCATTTCATACACATATCAAAAACATGTTGACATAAGCACAGCATATAACCACTTTTGTCACCAGCAAAAAGAGAAATAAATAAATGAAGAGAAAAGAGAAATATGAGAAACATTAGAGAAAACTCTCCCATCAAGAATCCTTATCCAGGGAATATGATTCCATTAACAGCGTCACTTTTCATATTAACGCAAAAGGCCTTCATTTTTGTTTCTTTTCTTTTAAATCTCAGTTGAGGAAAATAGCCTCGGAAAATGAAATTAATATCCTCTTCCTGGAAATGAGAGTAAATGACATGATTTTTCTATTCTTCATATTCTTGTCGCTGAAAAAATAATAGTTTTTTTCAAAAGCTCTAATGTTTGACGTACAGCCTTAGGGGAATGGTTGTGAAGAAAGCCTGCAATGTTTTGATTCACTAGGGAAAAATGATTAGGGTATGTCAGATTACGAATCATAATTGCTATGATATTTCAAATACGAAACAGTTAATATATTATTTATGTATCCTTTCATATAAGGATATACATACATACAAATATACATTATATATATATATATATATATATATATATATATATATATATATATATTTACACACACAAATACGACGAACATCAAATTACGCGATATCGAAAGTAAAAAACAAATATTTTTCGTGCGTCAAACAAAGACGAAAATGGAATCGGGAAACATACACAAAGTAAACAAACAAACAAAAAAAAAGAACATTGAGTAATAGCAATGTTTTTGAAGAATCACGTAATAAAGTTCACGCAAAAACAATCGCAAACAAAAAATGTTGGACGCATTGCAAGGGGAAGATTTTTATTTACAAAATAAAAAACTGTATTCCGTCACTCTCGAATATGAAAAAACAATGAACAGAATTAACAGTGAACCACACATCGTGCATTTCAGTTCATTTCTGTGTAAGAAGTTTTATCCTGCACCAAACTGGGTGTGAATATACAAAATGACGAAGAAATAACAAAATGTTTTATCAGCTGTTTTCAATGATCGTTTAAATCAAATACCTAAATCAACCAACTATATATATATATATATATACATTGCAACACATGGTTTAAACAAAGAGCAAATAAAAAATAAAAACAAAAAACAAAAGACAATTAAAATATATTTTTTATACTTCATAGCTCACATCCGGGGTCAGGATATAAGTGAAAAAAACAGGATTCATCACGCACAAACACTATTTGCTACTCTCTCTCTCTCTCTCTCTCTCTCTCTCTCTCTCTCTCTCTCTCTCTCTCTCTCGTGCCCCCGTAAGATCTACCTCCCGCTAAATTTTGCAAAACATGAAAACTAAACCCCTGAATTTTATCAACACTTAAAAGTCACCTCAGAAAGAGAAAAATTCTTCGTTAGAGAATAAATAGGATAATAAAAATGTCAAAATGGGAAAACATACAAAATAATATAAAGAGTGAATGGAAATGAAAAAGGTTTGAGAACAAGGACACATCAAGATCCTCGTCACATTTCCCCTTCTGCAGGAGTCAGCAGACGAAGGAGTCCTACGCCAGATTCTTACGCTTTCACCCAAGATTCTCGGGAATATGATTTCTTTCAATCAGTATTTCCGTGTGGGGAAATTTCACTTTGAAGGTAAAGACTGGGAATGTAAAAAAGAGAAACATATGGAAAGAATTCTAAGTGATAATTCGGAGGTGTTCCAATAATCCCAGAGTTACTTTATCCTTGTTATGAGGGTATTCATTCTGTGAACATTCTTATTATTATGTTGAGCAGAACTCAGTAATGAGTTTATCATTTATATATATATATATATATATATATATATTATATATATATATATATATATATATATATATATATATATGTATATGTGTATATGTATGTATATGTATGTATATATATATATATATATATATATATATATATATATATATATATATATATATATATATATATATAGCTCACACCTCGACACCCAGACACCCAAAATAGAACGAACAAGCGAACGGTGAATAAAAAAGCACCATACCAAAAACACCATGAACATGAAACGCCATAAGAAAAACAACACACAGAGGAGTCAGTCAAAATCGAGACCGAATTCCTTCTCAATAAAAACTAAACCATTCCGCAATCCCTAACAGCCATTCTCGGAACCTGACCAGAGGAAATAAATCTTACATGTGAAGAGAAAAGGAATCAGGAATTAGAAAACCACCTAATCCCTTCAGCGCCGGAACTGGAACCATCATCAGAGTTCGTGGAAAGTCAGAAGGCGGATTTGATATTATGTGGCGAAGTTTGTCAGACAATTATGAATTATTCCTGGCCCCAGTAGACTGAGAGAGAGAGAGAGAGAGAGAGAGAGAGAGAGAGAGAGAGAGAGAGAGAGAGAGAGAGAACCAAGTACGAAGGTATTTTGCTCATCGCTGCTTCCGGGAGGCCAGGAGAAGAATCCAACTGCTAATGCTTACATATTTCACAAGATGAGGCTGAAACTTCTTAAGAAGACCGTTCAGGATATTCCTGATAGGATTTTTTTAATGAAACTGCATTTTTTTACTTTTTTTATTCTTTACTGGAGAAAAGGAAAAAGTTGAATGATGGGAGGAAAATTATTTGAAATTTCAGTTCTTTGGGTTTTCAGGGGACACTGACCTGTATTGCTGATGTGATTACCTAAGTATTGAATATGTTAATCATAATAATATTTACCTTATATATTATATGGCATATATTAGCTGTGTGCTTGAACTTACTATAAGGACACGTTTTATATGTCCTTATATATATATATAAATATATATATATATATATATATATATATATATATAGTATATATATATATATATATATATATATATATATATATATATATATATATATATATATATATATATATATATATATATATAGTAAGTCAAGAACTTCATAAGACACTGATAATTTTTTATGGCGGTTAAATATTTAAATTTATTTACAAACTTAATTTATAAATTCACATTTAATTCTCTTAAGGCAAATTGAAGACAGGTCAAGATACTGTCTACAAATGTACTTGAAA
The DNA here is from genome assembly GCA_039081455.1 of Macrobrachium rosenbergii. NCBI lineage: Eukaryota > Metazoa > Arthropoda > Malacostraca > Decapoda > Palaemonidae > Macrobrachium > Macrobrachium rosenbergii. Next base: position 7,511,338 of record JANJGK010000027.1, on the reverse strand, counting down.
CAAAATAAAACAATCGAGTTTTCTGCCCGGTGGTGGCCTCAGCCACGCCCATAAAACTCGTAGCCTCGGCCCATGAAACTCAGCTACGGTCCGGTGTTGTTGGTACCTGTAGCGCTGACAGAAGCATTATTATCGCTAACTTTAACCTTAAACAAAATAAAAACTACCGAGGCTAGAGGACTGCAATTTGGTATGTTTGATGATTGCAGGGTGGATGGTCAACATACCAATTTGTAGCCCTCTAGCCTCAGTAGTTTTTAAGATCAGAGGGCGGACGGACAGACATAGCCGGCACAAACATTTTCTTTCACAGAAAACTAAAAGTAAAGAGAAGTAGAATCATTACAAAACACAAACATCAACCTCTATAGTCGTAATAGGCTGTACCTCGTTACCGCCTGGATAACTGGACCACACGAAGTGTTTAAATTAAGGCCGAGTTCATGTAATTCAACTGTCGGAAGAGGGCCCCACTATTCTCACTCAAAAAGACAAAAGGTCACAACTTGAAACATCAGAAGGATTAATTATGTTTGTGGAAAGTACAGGGGGCTGGAAGAAAGGTCAAAGGTCAAGTAATTCAGTAATGTGGGCCATGATTGGTTTGGATAACTATTATTTTAGTTCAAAGTGTATTGTTAATTGAAATGTGTAAACCACTGGGTGTAATTTCAGTTACTTGACGATTAAATGAAGGAGGATATTCAAGTTTTTTCTAGTTAATAGAATATTGAGTATGACTGATTTATATATGTTTATGAGCTAACAAAAGATGATTTCACCAAGTATAGTTTCCGAAGTGCTGTGACTTTTAGCTTGAGGTGCTGATACACATGTAAGTTCTTTTCTGAAACTTTCATACGAAAAAACTCGAATAAAATCTAGAGTAGTGTATTTTATTTCTAATGTATTCTTCTCATCTCTAAGATCGTATCAAAGCTGAGTATCACTCCTTAAATTTGGTGCCTTAAATATATCCGTAATTACCTTTTTTATATAATGCATGATCGTGGTATGAAATCAAATCTATTTTACGTGGCAAAACAAGTTACATCGATGGGACTTTTGTGGCCATAGACCTTCTTTCTCACGAATTCTATACTGTAATTTTGGGGGTCATGCTTCGGTATCTCTCTTTGCTTTCTTAGTGATCATGAATATGAATTTTGTCAGTTCTTACTGTGTCTTTGATTTAAAGTCATTTTAAATTTTCATAAATGATGGCATTTATGCCACTGGATGTCAGTTAGCATCAGGGGATCTCTACCTTGTTGACAAGGTTGTTTGAAATGGTAGGAGGCTACTCTTTTCTTTTGTTAGTTGTGGAAAGGACTTTTATCGCTAGTTATGAATGCATCTATTGTTTTTTTGAGTTCCTCTATTGTTATTCTTTTGTTTATTCTTATGTTTACTTCTAGTTACACAGAAGAATACAAGATTGATCAAATTAAATATTAAACCTATCCTAAAAGGCAGTCACAGAATGACGGCGAAACGTAAAATAAAATAAAAAAAAATACAAAGCAAAAACTCCACAAAAAAATCCTTCTAATTATAAAAAAAAAATCTTATCTTTCACCTAACTGGAACAAGAGAGAGAGAGAGAGAGAGAGAGAGAGAGAGAGAGAGAGAGAGAGAGAGAGAGAGAGAGAAATTCCTCAAAGTTTCTTCTAGTTGTAAAAACCTTTTCATACACATAACTGGAATTTATATATATATATATATATATATATATATATATATATATATATATATATATTATATATATATATATATATATATATATATATATATATAGAGAGAGAGAGAGAGAGAGAGAGAGAGAGAGAGAGAGAGAGAGAGAGAGAGAGAGAGAACACGTCAGAAATGTTAAAGTCTTTTCATAACAATTTGCAATGTGACATCATTTCCAGAAACTGTCGAATAAATGCTGCCATAAGCTCTTTCTTTGCTTTCGAATTTAGAAAGAGGGCTTTTAAAAAGCTGGCAGGGGAAAACAAGCGGCTTTTCGTTTAAGAATAAATAAAAACGTTTTTATTCTGAATGTAGAACTCGAGTGAAATATCCTCCCTGGAGGTACCTGTTGGTTAAGCCTTCGGGTGGGAAATATTCAAAGGAGGTTTATCACTACATAAGGACAATTGATATATGTATTTATTTTCTCTAACAAAAGACTTTTAAAAAATTCATTTGAATCGTCTATTTTTCACAACTTCTTTGCTTTTCCTAAACATATACTGCTTTTAGAATATATGGATTTATTTTCTCTGACAAAAGAATTATTACAAAAGTCATTTGAAAAGTCTATTGTTACCCAGTTTCTTTTCTTTTCCTAAACATACACTGCTTTTAATGACCAATAAGGATCTATAAATGTGAAAGAGACACAATCTTTGCCTTTTGCTGATTTATCCAGACATGAACTAAATATTCGTCTAAAATGATTTCACCTGAACTAAATATGCACATGCAATTAAGACTAAATAGGCAAAAAATAACAGAAAATTTCTCTAATGATTGCATAAACGACCCATATTCCAGACATGGATTTCTACACACAGCAGAAACTGATTTCTCTCTATGAACTATATATACACAGGTAATCAAGACTAAATAAGTTAAAAAGAAAGACAGTTCTCTAATTATGCCATAAACTGCCTGTATTTCTCCCCACTGCCTCCAGAAGAGCTAAATATTCAACTGTAATTCACAATAACAGTCCATTACCCTTTTCCTGAACGAACTCATCATCAAATAACTTCCAGGAAGGAAGTGATGTTTCCATAATTCCACAGCAACGGCCTCTGCTCCGAAGGCAGGAGGCAAAAACGTCCCTCGAAGCTCATTTCCAGGAAAAATGACAGTAAAAGTTTAAATGTTTTAGCCTGAGGGAGAAACTGAAACTGAGTTTGCAGAGACAAAAAAAAAAAAAGTCTTGCCTTTTGTTTATAAACGTTGCCGTATCACATGTATCATCTTTGTCTTTTTGGGAATCCCTTCTCTCAGACAGTTAGTTGGTTGGTTAAAAAAGGAACTAAGAAATGCATAAAGTGAATAAAAATTTGCTAAAAGCTGAGAAATGTGAAAAATGAGGAAAATAAAAAAAAATGGGGGAAATGGAGCTCTTATTTAAATTTTTACATTTAAAGACATTTAAAATTTGGGACTTTTTTTTCAACATATCTGTGGTACATAGCTATACAGTGACTGAAAATCCACAATTTAAAGCTGTTTTTTGCCTTACTTTGTTACAAAATACAGTTTGGACTCACAAACAATTTTGCGGTTTTTCTTGGATTCTTAACTTAACTCGCCTTGGGCTCTTTCTTAACATAACCCACTGCTGTGGCTTATAAATTCAGAGAGGAATTAGTTTTAGCTCCAAAATTGATAAATACCTTTTATGGGTTCATTCTTTAATATAACCCATTGTTGTAGTTTATAATTCTGTGAGGGATTCAGTTATAGCTACAAAATATATAAATTTCTATATGAGATGGGCTCATTTTTAATAAAACTTACTGTTATGGTTTATAATTCAGCGGACTCAGTTATAACTACAAAAAAGAAAAATAGTGTATACCCATTTGTAAAAGCAGGGAAATGTGAAAAAAGGATGAAAAAAATTAAATACA
>JANJGK010000027.1:7487703-7495203 GCA_039081455.1 Macrobrachium rosenbergii | reverse complement strand
AGGGCTCGGCTGGAACGGCATGAGGGTCTCCTAACAATGCAGTCACCCCCTGCTGATCACAACCAGCTTCGAATAGCTGGTCTTGATCCATTAACTCTGATTTTCTGAGCTTATCTGAATGAGAATCTCATGATCTGGTGACATTCTAGTAGCCTGAGACTTGTCTGCTAAAGCAGCTAAGTGATTACCTAACTACCACAAGTAAATATTAATACGGCTCTTCAAACCATCAAGTGTCGGTTTTACAAGAAAAATGGCTCAGGAAATCTGTGTGAAACGGAGTCCACTTGACTGACTTGACAGGAAACTGCCTTAACATCTCAACAGAAGCTCCGAGGTGACTTCAACTCCATTACCTCCAACGACATTCCTGACTCGGTTCCCTAGAGAGAGAGAGAGAGAGAGAGAGAGAGAGAGAGAGAGAGTTGAAGACTAAGTTCACGAAGACGAATCTTATTGTGGAAAGAACCAAAGCCATAAAGAGGAAGTTATTCGAAAGAGAAGGATCTCGTGTGTGGATATTGCTCTAGGCCGATGTTGTCAAACCATGAACCGTCATGTTGTCACACCATCAAGGCAATGTTGTCAAACCAAAAAGTTTTATGTTGTCAGACCATGAAGTTTCATGATATCCCACTATACCTGTACACGCCAATGTTTTCACACCAAGAAGTTTCATGTTGTCTGACAAAGAAGTGTCAAGTTGTCACAATATTAAGGTCGATGTTGTCACACCGAAAAGGCTTCATATTTTCAGACCAGGAATTGTCCTCTTCTCACAGTAAAAATTACGATGTTGTCACACCAGAAAGTTCCATGTTGTCAGCTCATGAAGTGCCATGTTGTTACACAATGAAGGTCAATGTCGTCATAAAAAATCATGTTATCAAACCAGGAAGTTTGCTGTTGTCAGGGTATGAAGGCCCATGTTGCCACACCAAGAAGTTTCATGTTGTCTGACCAAGAAGTGTAATGCTGTCACACTATGAAGGTTGATGATGTTGTCACACCAAAAAAGTATCATGTTGTCACACCATGAAGTGTCATATTGTCACAATATGAAGTCCCATGTTGTTTACATGTAGACATTTCATGCTGTCAGTCCGTTAAATGTCATGTAACACTATGAAGGCCGATGCTGTCACCAAGAAGTTTCATGTTGTCAGACCATGAAGTGTCATGTTGTCACAGTGCATAGGCCCCTGTTGTCGAATCAAGAAGTTTCATGTTGTCAGACCACGAAGTGTCATGTTGTCACAATATGAAGGTTGATGTTGTTACACAAAGAAGTTTCATGTTGTCAGCCCATGAAGTGTCATGCTGTCACAATATGAAGTTGATGTTGTCACACCAAGAAGTTTCATGCTGTCAGACCATGAAGTGTCATGCTGCCACTCTATCAAGACCAATGTTGTCAAACCAAGAAGTTTCTTGTTGTCAGACCACGAAGTGTGATGTTGTCACACTGTCAAGACCACTGTTGTCACATCATGAAGTTTCGCGTTGTCACACCACAAAGTGTCATATTGTCACACTATCAAGACCAATGTTGTCAAACCAAGAAGTTTCCTATAGTCAGACCACAAATTATCATGTTGTCAGAGTATGAAGGCCGATGTTGTCACACCAATTAGTTTCATGCTGTAGCACTGTAAATGTCAACGTTGTCACACCGAAAAGTATCATGTTGTCACAGGATGAAAACCTATGTTGTCACACCAAAAAGTATAATGTTGTCAGTCCATGAGGTTTCATGTTGTCACAGTGAAAACCTATGTTGTCATACCAAAATGCATCATGTTAGCCCGTAATGTTTCATGTTGTCACTTTATGAAGTTTCATGTTGTCACACTATGAATACCGATGTTGTCACACCAATGAGTTCCATTGCAAATTATTCATGGTTCAAGAACGCACGACAATAAAAAAATAGTTCGTATGTTTGCTTACAACATCTCTCTCTCTCTCTCTCTCTCTCTCTCTCTCTCTCTCTCTCTCTCTCTCTCTCTCTCTCTCTCTATATATATATATATATATATATATATATATATATATATATATATATATATTATATATATATATATATATATATATATGATATATCTGTCTCTCTCCTACTCCTAATCATAACTGGCAGATGAGAATAATTTCACTTCCGAAATTCCATCCTCCCCAAATAAAAGCGTCCTCTCATATTCCCTAATGTAGAAAAATTACTTAATGTCGAAAATGCATTTTTCCTACGCTAATTTCGTTCATTCTCTTCTGCCATTCGTAATCAGAGAGAGAGAGAGAGAGAGAGAGAGAGAGAGAGAGAGAGAGAGAGCAGAGCGAGAGAGAGAGAGAGAAGTCATTCGTAAAAGCTGGAATTACAACGTAACATCGACTAGGCCTAATCCAGGTCAACCAGACAACCTATTTTGAATTTGCTTTCCAAACAACTAAAATCAGAAGGATAACAATTATGTCCTTATTTTATCAAAGGATCCATCTGACTCAACAGACACCCAGACCCTGAGTGGAATCCTCCTCCTTTCCGTCTGAGCAGTGTTCATCCCCTTGAGAGGAGACTTCAGAGGGAGTGATGAGACATTTCGAAGGCTTAATTTACTTGGGAAGATGTTATGACTCGTCAGAACCTCTCAACAGGCTCTTAGGGGATGTTGCTCTCTCTCTCTCTCTCTCTCTCTCTCTCTCTCTCTCTCTCTCTCTCTCTCTCTCTCTCTCTCTCTCTCGTACTGGCAAAATAACTCATCATTACGGTGGGGGATTGAATGCAAGGACAATAGAAGGTTAATAATCACATATTTACACAGTATGTTTATGTGTGTGTGTGTATATATATATATATATATATAAATATATATATATATATATATATATATATATATATATATATTTATATTTATATATACATATATATATATATGTAATTCTAATAGCCACAATGCCCTCTTAACTTCGCTAATTCCTCGCGCTTTTTTGGTGATAGACTTTTATCCTTCTCGTGGTCAGGTTGGCAACGTGACCTCCTTGTGATTAAGGTAACTCGGGTTCGATTCCCGCGGCCGGCCGTCACAGGCTCTTCAATTTCTTCCCTTTGGATCTATCGGCTTCGTAGTTACAAGCATATCCAAAAAAAGCGTGAAGAATTAGCGAAGTTAAGAGGGCATTGTGGCTATTAGAATTACATATGTGTCTGGTAAAAGTGACCAGTAGATTCTGCATATATATTTCAGCCTAAAAAGCAATAAAAACGATTGCCCACTTGGCTACGATGGTGAGGATGGGTCTATTCCAGCTCTAATGAATATATCTGAAAACGACAGGTATATATATGTACGAGAGGTGATAGACTTTTATCCTTCTCGTAGCCAGGTCGGCAACGTGACCTCCTTGTGATTAAGGTAACTCGGGTTCGCTTCCCGCGGCCCGGCCGCCACAGGCTCTTCATTCTTCCCTTTGGATATCGGCTTCGTAGTTACAAGCATATCCAAAAAAGCGCGAGGAATTAGCGAAGTTAATAGGGCATTGTGGCTATTAGAATTACATATGTGTCTGGTAAAAGTGACCAGTAGATTCTGCATATATATTTCAGCCTAAAAAGCAATAAAAACGATTGCCCACTTGGCTACGATGGTGAGGATGGGTCTATTCCAGCTCTAATGAATATATCTGAAAACGACAGGTATATATATGTACGAGAGGTGATAGACTTTTATCCTTCTCGTAGCCAGGTCGGCAACGTGACCTCCTTGTGATTAAGGTAACTCGGGTTCGCTTCCCGCGGCCGGCCGTCACAGGCTCTTCATTCTTCCCTTTGGATATCGGCTTCGTAGTTACAAGCATATCCAAAAAAGCGCGAGGAATTAGCGAAGTTAAGAGGGCATTGTGGCTATTAGAATTACATATGTGTCTGGTAAAAGTGACCAGTAGATTCTGCATATATATATATATATATATATTATATATATATATATATATATATATATATATATATATATATATATATGTGTGTGTGTGTGTGTGTGCTGTATACATCACCATCAAACAAAAGTCTTACGATATACTGTTATTAATAATGATAGAAATAATGATATTACTACCAGAAACAATACCCTATTATATACTTCTGCTAATAATAATGATGACAATATTAATTATATTAATAATACCGACTACCAAAAACAATGCCATATAATATAAAGCTACCTTTACTAATAATAATGCTAATAATATCACCAAAGAGAATGCATACTGATAACTACTATAAATAATCACGGTGATAATGGTAGCAATTATATCATAAATAGCCTATTACATAGCCTAGCAATGTTAATATCAATTATGATGGTAAATTTAATACTAATAACGTCACTAAAAATGACATGAAGTATAAAGCTACTTCTACTACTAATAATGATAATATTATCAACAAAGAGAATACCATACAAAAATACGACCAATAGGTAATGCTAATGACAATAATTACATTAAAATAAAAACAATGTCATGCCATAATAATGATAATTATTATAGCAATAATAATAGTGCTATCATCACCAAAAAGTATGCCATAATAATAATAATAATAATAATAATAATAATAATAATAATAATAATAATAATAATAATATCCGCTTATTATTAATAATAATATCCGAACATCAATCTTCGTCTTATCTTCTCGAGCAAGACGAACACATTCCCCGTGGGAAGCGGCGTCCAAGGAACCTCAAATCTGTTTTCTCCCGAATGACGCTCGAGGGCGCTGTTGAGAAGCTCATTACCGGCATTCTGTCACACCTGGAGAGAGAGAGAGAGAGAGAGAGAGAGAGAGAGAGAGAGAGAGAGAGAGAGAGAGAGAGAGATTCAGTTTAAATACCACAGTTATTTTCATATTTCCAGAAAGAAATAGAAATGCAGAGCAAAATTCAGTCAGTTGTCTTGTTTTGTGTTTATGTGTAAAATAATTAGTGATCAATTGGATTATATCAGCGATTATATGGTTATATAATAATTGTGTATTTCTGTATAATATTCATGAATCATTTTAAGATGACAGCCTGTAACTGGTTTTCACTGGAGTTTATTTTGTTGTGGACGACCACAGGAATCGCGCCGCCAGTTACTCGTACAAATAAATCAGTCAGTCTTTCTATGAAGTTGTGAGCTTGAAAACCATTGACTGATAGAACTGAGACTGAAGGTATAAATTTTAGTGACGCTTATGTAGCAAAATTTCCTTATAATTAAATATTCGGACATTGAAAGGTTTCATTCAACAACTGCTGAACCTTATTATTGTATTTGTATTTATAAGTATGCTTGCATGAGTACCTTAACGACTGATATGTTGACAAATTTCTGATCATGCAACTATTTAGTGCTAAATGTTTTGTGCTGTTTATATAAAGGTGTATACTGCTCAAAACGCATTTGCTTACATAATCCATTAGCACACTGTGTATGGAAGTGTATGCATACAGCCGTCATATTTATATTACTGTAATACCTAAAATTCGGTCATAAATGACAGGTGACAGAGGAGGAGGTGGCAGAGCTGAAACAAGAGAGCGGTCCAAAGCTTTTTGTAAAATGCCCGTGGATATGATCGGATATTGCTGTAATACTAATGTGGCATAGGCTATTACCTTAAGGAATCAGCTCAAAAGGACTTATGAAACGACAAAGGAAATATGTATGTCAAATTGATCGTGTTTAAAATATTGCGGAATTTGGAAATAAAACTTGTAAAAATGCTTTATAACGTTTTAAACACTTACGCTGCTGTTGGGTGATTATTCAACCATTTTTATATTATTGTTATGTAATATTCTAATTAAATTAAAGGCACATCATACACGTGTCTTTGTATCTTGCCAAACTTTTGCCACCCTCAGAATAAGTCTTTCTCTTAGGGGCACCCGCTAACGGGACCCCTGTCAGTACCTCCTGAGCTCGTGTCCGGAGTGGTCAATAAGTGAAGTGTTGCCTAAAAGAATCACCTTTCGTGTTGTTCCCTTCAATTGCACACATTTCGGGAGTCTCTCTCTCGATGGAACCTTACCCAGAAGAAGTACGAATTGTGTTGGTGTGGCCTAAGTCATCAATCTTGCCAAGACTGAGCAGAAAGTTAGAGAAACTGGAAAATCATTGGTGTTTATGGGCGACCAGTTGTACCGCTTCATTGCCAAGGCAGAGAACGGGCCAAGCCTTATCCCTTGTACCAGGGCACAAGAAGACACATATTGACAACATCTGAAACCCGAAAGCTTATTGCAAGTCAAGTGACTGCAAATATGCAAACCAGAGGCCTCCCGAACTAGAATTGAAGAGACAGAACCCAATTTCTGAGGGAATGGGTTTGACTGTTTGGGTTTCAAGAGTTTTCGTGACCGTCGAAAGCTTTCAATGTCCTACAATCAACGAAGGAAGCATAGGAATGAAGGAGAGCCCTCTGGAGAAAACTTACAATGTCCTACGATCAAAGGAAAGCGTAGGACTGAAGAAGAGTCCTTTGGGGAGATGAGACGACCTTGTGTACAGTAAGAAGGGATCGGATACCCATGCCTCCCAGGCACACTGTTAGTTTACACCTCAAAGCAACCTGATTAGGTGATGGTATGGGCTAGCCTTTGGTACTATGGCTTTGGTGAAGGTGTCTTGTTAGACAGAAACATCAAGATGAATCAGCTCATTCATTTAATACGCCTTTTGGATATTAACAACAAAACTCAATGGTACTTCGCCAATTCTGGATACCACAAACCGTACCTAAGTTTACAGCAGCCATTAAGCAATTGAGGGGCAGGCTGCCCTCTCCAGGGGCATCTCAGTACTCAAATGATGGCGTTCCAAGGGCACTTTAGACGTGAAGTAGGACATGGGAAGTCTACAGCATCAGAAGGTAAGGGGAATGTGATAAAATTCTTTTATTCATGTTATTTATTCCGGTTAATCATAAGAAATTGCTTGTTTCTCAGTAAGCGCCTTGAAATTTTTATAATATATATATGTATGTATGTGTATATGTACATATAAATATATATTATATATATATATATATATATATATATATATATATATATATGTATATATATATATATATATATATATATATATATATATATATATATATATATATATATGTATGTATATATATATTATATATATATATATATATATATATATATATATATATCATATATATATATATATATATGTATGTATATATATATATATATATATATATATATATATATATATATATATATTATATATATATATATATATATATATATATATATATATATATATATATATATATATATTATTCTCCACTTTTCCCGATAAGTACCAACATCGTCAGAAATGTTCTTATTCTCCGTCAGGTTAACTGAATACCACCAAATGTAAACTACTCTCTCTCTCTCTCTCTCTCTCTCTCTCTCTCTCTCTCTTTTGTGGCCGACCGATGTTTACGAAATACAGAAAAGG
>JANJGK010000027.1:7469239-7484239 GCA_039081455.1 Macrobrachium rosenbergii | reverse complement strand
TGTGTAGGGCTTCCAGGAGGCGTAGACAGTAATGGTCGGTCGCTTGATCTATTATCTCTGTTAGCGATAATGTCATTCCTTTATATTCTCACGTTATGGGCAGTCCTGGCGTGATTAAATATGGCACCCTCCTGAGCATGACAGGAGATCCTCTTGGAGAAGTGCATGGTAGTCATACCGATGTAAGAGCCGAGGAACTCTCGGACGGGGCATTTGTATCGGCAGACTACGTTTGTTTTCTTCAAGGGATCTTGCCGGGGGGGGGGGGGGGGGAGCAGGTTATTTCTAATCACGAGGCTGCTGGTTTTTATTCGTGTAGAATATGACGAGTTCAATCTTCTTCTTAGGATCGGATGGGCTGTTGTTACCTTCAATGATGGTCCTGAGGGTGCGTTTATCTTTTTTATATCCTTTATGGAATTTTCCTTGACTGAAAAGTCTGATGTCACCAGAGGTGTTGGGGTGAGGTTCCTGATGGTACCATCTGTGCACGGTTTCTCTAATGCACCTGTCTACTTCCCGATTCATGTGTCCAGATGATGATCATCGAGCTGGTCGAAACATGTCGACAGAAAGAGTACTAAAAATACCAGATAGACGTGAGAAAAAGAAAAAAGAAATACCACCAAAAGTACCATCAGGAAAATCTAGATTTACTTCCCAGATTTCAGTTACCTGCTGTAAAGGCTTAAAATAAAGAATTTCTGCTGTAAGAAACACGCTGTCTTATCCATCAAAATATGAACATTGGCCAATTATTGAGTAATATTGTTGTGCAGTAAAAGTAAATTATTAGAAGAATTGAGAAAACTCAGTATAAAATCAATCTACAAAATGCAGCCATTTTATTCAACAAAACTTGCCTCAAAGATGGTCTTCTTCCTTCAAATTATTATTATTATTATTATTATTATTATTATTATTATTATTATTATTATTATTATTATTATTATTATTATTATTATTATTATTCAAGTGGTGTTAAAGTGAAGGCTGCATCAGTAGCATTCAGTTTGTATAGAGTTTTCTCTATTTTTCTAATAACTGATTTTTCTACGTTACTGTATTCTGCCAGTAACACGCCGAAATTGGTCATACTTGGAGAGGAAAACAGGTTGCAAAATTGGATAGTTTATTTCCGATGAACACAGTATAACAGTAACAGGATACTGAAATTGGGAGTTCATCTTCAATAGAGCTGTCCTTCAGGAGAAAGTCGTCTTCGGTGTTAATCAAGGCCATGTTTCACTCAGACTCCACTGAGCATGGTCACACCAAGACAGGAGTAGACTGACTTTTGATTGAATGAAAGAACGAATTGGGGATAGGAAGCATTGAGCTTATATTGGGGGGAAGAGGGGGTTGGGGGAATAGGTTAGAGATGAAAGGGGGAAATCGAAAGAAGTTAGGATGGAAACAGAGGGGGCAGACCCCCTTGCTTTGTCATTTAATGAAGACGATAAAGGGCAAAAGGAGGTAAGGTCATGTATATATGGCTATGAATGATGATTTTTTAAGCAGTATGATAGTGGGAGGTGATGTGAAGTGATGCTGGTAGTTATGATTGCCTATTAAATTGCTGGTGTTGTACATCGATTATCACTATTATCTTAAGCTGAAGAACTTGAGCTCACAGTTCTCTGTAGTCTAACTCCTGTAGATTGGTTCTGGTTGATCTCCTTCTATCTTAGGAGCCATTCTTGACCAATTCTTGAAGTCTCTCCTTCCTTCATTGGTAAGTTCTCTGCTCTTGTCTATGGTATTCTTGTCTATTGCTGTCAGCCTGTCCTACATCCTATTTGCCAGCCTGTGAAATCTACAATTGATGCTTTCTATGCTTGCCCTTTTGTGCAGTTCCTTCATTGTGTTATAGTAAGGTGGGCTTTCCTTGTATGCTCTTGTGATGTTTTTGTTCTTCATCATTGCGGTCCTACATGCTGGGGCTAGGATTGCTCTGGGGTACTCAAGCTGTGGCCTCACCAATGTTTTGTATAGCATCAGATAAGTTTTTGTGGAGACAGCCCTGAACCTTCTGATCCATTTGGAAGTGGCCTCTGCTGTTCTCAAGCAGCTCAGCATGTGCCGTTTTAGGGCTGTCTTGGTGAATGTGACTCCCAGTACCTTGATGTTGTTTTTGAATGGGATCCCTCTATCGTCCACAGTTACATCTGCTGGTTTGACTGTCGATATGGACAGGAGTTGGAACTTCTCCTGGCTGGTAGATAGCTTACATTTCTCCTCATACTCATTGACCTTTATTTCTCTGGCTGTTCTCAAGGCCAGCATTAGTTTACTCCTTTTGTTGGGATATGTAATTATTTGAGAGTGGTAATCTGCGAAGATGATCTGGAGGCAGCCAGCTGAGGGGGCAGGGACATCTCTTGCATAAAAATTGAATAGGATGGGGGCCAGCACACTTCCTTGTGGTACTCCACTGAGGAGTGGAAATTCTGGGCCAGTTATTTTCCCTGTTCTGATTTGTGCTTTCCTGTTTTCCAGGAAGCTGCACAGGATTCTCATTATGAGGTTGGGTATGGTGCTTTCCATCAATTTGAATTTAAGTCCATTGTGCCATACATTGTCAAAGGCCTTCACAATGTCTCTAGAGACCGCATTGCATCCATGGCCCTTGGTTTGTGACATAGCTATGATCTCATTTATCACTGATGTGGCCAGCTGGGTTCCCCTTCCCCTAGTGAACCCATATTGGTTTTTGTTGGTTAGGCCATTGTCCTGGAGGAGTCTCACAAGCCTGTTTTTTAATAACTGCCTCTACAATTTTCCCAGGGAGTTCCAGGAGGGTTATTGGTCTGTATTTCCTCACCTGCCTGGAATCCCTCCCTGGTTTGCTTATGAGTCTTATCACACCTGTCTTGCACAGGTCAGGATAATATCCCATGCGTACGTCTCATTCGTCATTTCCTTGAGTATATCCAGCATGACATCTGGGAGGTGTTGCATCATTTCTTTATTAATATTTGACTTTCTCAGGGCTTTCCTTTTCTTCCCTCTTTGGAGGATGATTTTGATTTCACTTAGCTCCACTGGTTTTGTCATGGGATCGTCAGGGTCTAGCCTGCTTGTATCTACTCTGGGATAGGGTATGATGTCATCTCTTCTCTGTTGCAGTGCCTCTTCTTCTACTCTCTCTTGCTTTTTGTCATAGTTCCTATTTTCTTCTTTCATTATTCAAAAGGTGTTACTCCAGAATTCCCTGAGGGCTGCTTCTTTCTCTTCATCTCCACATAGTTTTCTGTTGTTTTCTAATATATACAGAGCACACTCTCCTCCCTTCCCTAGTAAGCACTTGATGCTGTCCCAGAATTTGGCTGGCTGACCATAAAGCTCACTGGCTGTTTTGACAATCCCTTCCCAGTGTCTGTCATGCAGGATTTTTGACTCTCTGTTATCTGATTCTGCAACTGTCTGGCAGCTTGAAGGGACTCCCGAGTCCATCCGGCTCATCTGGACATTGCTTCTAGATTCTTGAATTGTCATTGAAGAAGTTTAAGACAATCACTGTCAATAGGCACTCTAAGAATTCTGTAGCTTCTTGTTGGGATGTGGGTCCTTGCAGCTCTGGCAATTGCCTTGAACCAGTTTTCCAGCCTGTTGTCAATGCAGACTTTGTCTTTTATCCCTTGGTAGTCATTTAGGCTGGGGGCCTCCCTCTCCAGTTGGCCCTTAATTTGGCCAGTCTGAACTTTCAGTACACATCCTTGGGATGGCAGGGATTACTATCCCCTTAGTGGCCAAAGTCAGGATTACTGGTAGATGGTCCGATGATGTCAGGGCACCTTGCTGGAGAGAGAAATTCAGGTGGGCCTGTCTGTTTGCAAGCAATATGTCAGGTCTACCTGCATGTTGGCCCAGATAGGTAGTGAACCCTGGTCCAAGATGTGTGGCTATCCCTCTGTTTGAGATCCTCCACTTGGATGCCATTCACATTATTGTTGCTGTATCCCATATGTCTGTGGGAAGCATTCAGATCTCTGAATAGGTACGCTGGCATTCTTTTTTGGAGGATCTTGCCTACGCCCTCTCTAGGGAAAAGCACTCTTCTTGGGGGGAAAGTATGTTGTTCTTACTTCCACAGCAAGGTCATCTTCTTGAGAGTCATCCCACAGTCTGTGGTCCAGGTTATTCTTGACTGCCACTGCAATTCCTGCATGCAGGTCATTATATATATTCCTTCTATAGACAGATTATCCATAGATTTTCATGGATTCTTCTTCTTTAACTCCTGCAGCACGGAGCAGGAGTATGTCAGGATCAATGTGCCTATAATACTTACTCAGCTCATTGCTCCTGTCAAAGGTCAGTTCCAGCACATTATAATGGATGACCATTAGTTTCTCCATATATTCTGCTGTTGTTGTTTCTGGGACTACTTGCAGTGATTAGGTTCTTAGTTTGAAGTGACTTGACTTGATGTGCTGGAATTTTTCCTGGCTTACTCTAGTGATCGGAATATTGGTTAGGTCTATTATGCCGCTTGTCATAGCATTTTGTATTTCTTCTTCTGATATGTCATTTGTGTATGTATATATTTCATTTCTCCTGATCCGAAGATCATATCAATGATCTTTATGTAGGAAGGTCTGTTTGGCATTTTCATTTCTATACTTGAGGACAGATTCATTGTCAGTTTCTCTGTCTTCTTTTTGGTCTTATTTCCATTATTTCCATATGCCTCTTCCCTGGGTGCCTGGGTGTTGTTACTCTTCTCTCTGCAGTTACCGATTGGGTTTCTCTCTGCCTCTTTTTGTTGTCAGGGGCTTCCTTTTGCTTCAGTACTTCCTCCTGTTCAGTTTGGTCCTTGGTCATTTTCTTTGTCACATTCTTGGGTTCTTGGCTAGTCTGGTCCTGAAGTTCTTGATTCTCATGGTTCTGAGTCTCTTGGGTCAACTGATCCTACTCTAACTTCCTTGTAGCTTCCCTTTGCAAATGTGACATCCTTGGGAATTTTAACCATCAGTAGCCTATTTGCTTAGTAAATTTTCTCTAGTGTTTTCTGGAATGTGCCAGGAACTGCTGCCTCATTCATGTTGGCCATGATGAGTGAGTGTTTATCGTTATGTTCTGTTTGCCGGGGTGCATACTCCACTGGCTGGTTTGATGTGGTGGCACTGGAAGTCCTCGGCTACTGAGGCCTTGACCAGTGGGTCTATTCATGGTTACTGCTGCGGCTGCATAAGTTGGAGACTCCCTGTTTGTCTTCCTCTGTTGCCTCTCTTCTTTCACTAATTTCTCATAAACCTTAAATATTCTTCCTTTCAGGGTATCTCGTGACAAGGGTTGGGTGGAATTCTTTGCAAGTCACACATTTCATTATGGCACTTTTGCATTCAGTGTATCTAGGCTCTTTGCTGCTGCAGTTAGAGCAGATTTTATAGTCTTTTTCTTGGGGGCAGTTCCTCTCTTCATGGTCATAGGAGTAGCACCTCATACATTGCATGATTCTGACATAGATTTCTGTGTCTAGTTGCCTCTTGGCAAAGGACTGGGAAAATATGAGGATTCCTTGGGCTATTGCCTTCATAACCATTTCCTGTGTTTCCATTTTTATCTTTATAATGATTGAACTTTCCATAACAAAAACTTCTGTTAGTTTGCAGCAGGTGTTGCATCTTTCCACTTCCCTGGACAGTTCTTTAGTGTGGCTATAGACATGATCATCTAGCCTTGTCACTACCAATGTCCTTAATGCTATGGCCTCAGAGTCTTCAATAACTTCATATTACTCTCTCTCAAAAAGCTTTTTGTTCTCTTTTCCAACTATGTTCCTTGCCGTACTCTCATCTGTCACTATGACATATCCAGACCTAGTGTTTTCTACTTTATAAACTTTAAGATCACTTTTTTGTAAGCAACTCCCAAAGTTTGGTGAGCCTAGCATTCCCCCTAGTGGCCTCATCTCTGATCCTGACCCTTGCCATGTTTGCACATGGAGTCAGGTTCGGTCTTCTGCATATGCACATGGAGTCAGGTTCGGTCTTCTGCATACAGTCTTATAGTTTTATTTGTTCACACACAACGACCTTCCATTGCAAGATTGCACTATATGTATTTTGCTGTAGCAAGGTATGTATAACTAGCACACTACACTGTATGTCACTTCACTTTATCACCTGCACTACACTGTTGTTCGGTGCGACTTGGTTACACCGCCATGTACGACTTAACCATTAGTGTACAACTTAACCACCTGGTGTATGACCAACTAGTGTATGACTTAACCACCTTGTGACTTGGCACATGCTTACCTGCAATTGCAGTAATGTACTATAAAGCAAATGATGAGTGATAATGATGTGGTGGGACAGAGAGAGAGAGAGAGAGAGAGAGAGAGAGAGAGAGAGAGAGAGAGAGAGAGAGAGGGAGAGAGAGAGAGAGAGAGAGGTTAGGGGGAAGGGGTAAAGGGGGAAGGGTGAGAGGGGGAAGGGAAGGAGAGGGGAGGTGGAGGAAGGGTGAGAGGTGGAAGGGGAGGAGAGGGGAGGTGGAGGAAGGGTGACAGGGGAAGGGGAGGAGAGGGGAAGGTGGAGGAAGGGTGACAGGGGAAGGGGAGGAGAGGGGAAGGTGGAGGAAGAGTGAAAGGGGGAAGAGGAGGTAGGGAGAGGTGGAGAAAGGGGGAAGGGGAGGAAGAGGGAGATTTTTAATAGTATGACATGGTGGGTGTTTATGAATCTGTTCTATCCAAATACTGTCTATTTAGGCAGGCCTAGTTATGGACAGGGGTGAGGGGAAGGGAACGGAGGAAATGGAGGAGGGAGAGTGATACTGGAGTGGGTAATGGCCGAATTCCAAGACCACGGGGCAGGGGAGCGTGACGAGCAACGACCTTCTGTTACTATATCTCGTTGCCGAATGAATCGAATCCTGAAATGACTGACTTTCGATGTGAGTCTTGCTCTTTATATACGAAGGCTAGCAGGGAGGTCAAATTCAACTGCCCGCTGATTGGCTGAGGAGACATATTCAAGCTGCTCATTGGCTAGCAAGATTTCAAGGTTTTCTTGCAAGCCAAAAAATTTATCACTGACGGTTTCTCTACTGCAGCCTTACTGAGCGTTGAGGCTGGTGTGTGACATCATTTCCTGGTATTCCACGACGAATATTCTGATTGGGCGCTGGGTGGTTCGCAGAATCTCCGACATTATTGTGAGTTTCACATTCGGGATTGTCGTTTCTTTCGGTGTCTGGCGTCAGTCTGTCGGCTACAGAAGCAATAGGCCGCCTAATGTTGGTAGGCAGGAAGAATACCTCTTGAATGGTATTTAATAAGGGCTTCTCCTGCTGTATTAAGAGTGCCTCCAGCAGCTGTAGTCACCTTGGATCGAGGGCTTTTCTGATTGCTTCTGTATTCCCCACTATTTCATTCCTTGTAATGCTAGCATTGTGGGCATCTATCGTATGGTTTTTTACGGCACCTTCTTGGGCATGACAGGAGATTCTCTTCCCTAGTTTCATGGTGGTCATACCGACATAGGCGCTGGGACATCCACGGACTGGGCATTTGAATCGGTATACCACATTCATCTGCTTAAGAGGATCTCTCGTTAGTGGGACTGGGTTGTTTTTCATAATTAGGTTTCTCTTACAGCTGTTTTGATAGTAAATGATGGGGTCAAACCGCGTGTTGATGTCAGTAGTGAAGACGTTGTCTGTGATGATCTTCTTGATGGCATGTTCGTCTTCCAGGTATTTTGAGCAAATCTTCGCCTTATAGAAATGTCAAAAGCTTTTTTGCGGGTCGGGCAGCAGCTGCTCGCAGTTACTGTACCACCAATCCATATCTTTGTTGACTTGTTTATTAGAATACCCATTATTTATGAGTACCTGGGAGATTCGGTCTAATTCCTGCCAAGAAGAACAGTGTGTTAAAGCCCTTCTTACGAAGTCTTTGATGGTGGTACTCTTGTATCTTGAAGGGCTCTCACTATCTCCATTAAGGCAGAGCCCAAGATTCGTCTTCATGTAAACAAAAGTCCTCAGGCCATCGTCAGTGTTCTAATAAACAAGTCAACAAAGAAATACATCTTGGAATGGATTGGTGGTACAGAAACCGTGAGCAGCCACAGCCTGACCAGCAAAGAAGTCTTCGACTATTCATAAGGTGAGGATGCACTCGAAATACCTGGAAGACGAACATGTCATCAAGTAGATCATCGTAGACATCTTCTTCACTACCGACATCAACACGCGGCTTGACCTCGTAATTTACTATCAAAACAGCCCCAAGAGAAACCTAATTGTAAAAAAAAAAAAAAAAACCAGCCCCACTAACGAGCGATCCTCTTAAACAGACGAATGTGGTATATTGATTCCAATGACCAGTCCATGGATGTCCCGGCGCCTATGTCAGTATGACCACCATGAAACTGGGGAAGAGAATCTCCTGTCATGCCCAAGAAAGCGCCGTAAAAAACCATATGAGAGATGCCCAAGTTACAAGGAGTGAAATAATGGGAATACAGAAGTAATCGGAAAAGCCCCCGACCTAAGGCGCCTATGGCTGCTGGAGGCGCTCTTAATACAGCAGGAGAAGCCCTTATTAAATACCATCCAAGAGGTATTCCTCCTGCCTACCAGCATTAGGCAGCCTATTGCTTCTGTAGCTGACAGACCGACGCCAGACACTGCAAGAAACGACAGTCCCGAACATGAAACTCACAATAACGTCGGAGATCCTGCATGCCGCTCGGCACCCAATCAGGATATTCTCTGTGAAATTCCAGAAAATGACATTACACACCAGCCCCGCCGCTCAGCAGGGCTGCAGCAGAGAAACCATCAGCGATAAATTTTTGCCTTGCAAGAAAATCTCACCAGCCAATAAGCAGCGCGAATGTTTCTCCTCAGCCAATCAGCTGGCAGCTGAATTTGACCTCCCCTCTAACCTTCGTATATAAAGAGCAAGGCTCACATTGGAAGTCAGTCTACTCTCGTCTTTTGGCATGACCATGCTCAGTGGAGCCTGAGAGAAACGTGGCCTCGATTAACACCGAAGAAGACTCTCCTGAAGGACAACTCAAAAAGAAGACTTTTCCCTGAAAGACAACTGAACGGAAGATGAACTCCCGAGTTCAGTGTCCTGTTACAGTTATTTTGTGTTCATCAGAAATACACTATCCAATTCTGCTACCTGCTTTCCTCTCCAAGTATGACCAATATCGGCGTGTTACTGGCAGAGTGCAGCAACCTAGAAAAATCAATTATTACAAAAACAGAGAAAACTCATACAAACTGAATGCCGCTGATTCGTCTATCACTTTTAACATCTCTTGTATAAAAGAGGATCTACAACCTACTTACATTATTATTATTATTATTATTATTATTATTATTATTATTATTATTATTATTATTATTAGATGGTAATACAATGCATATTTGTTGTCCAAATACATTACCATTTATACAGAGAGCTTCTGAGAGGCCGTTCCGTTCTCCTTATAGTAATGAGAAATGTGAATGTTTTCGGTAATGATGAGAGAGAGAGAGAGAGAGAGAGAGAGAGAGAGAGAGAGAGAGAGAGAGAGAGAGAGAGAGAGAGAGAGGCTCTCTGAAGTAATGTTTTGTACTTTGATCTATTTTGACCGGAATTTATGATTAAATAATATTAATATCATCATTAAGTCAGCAATCAAATACGTAACCGTGTTAGTATGCAGCGCTGAATGAAAATTAATTATGATTAATTATGAATCTGTCAGGCAGTGTCAAGGATTACGGAAATCATTTGTTCAAAAGTTTGTGCAGACATCGGACGTAAATAGAGAGAGAGAGAGAGTTTCGGCATCATTAAATTCCTCTCTCAAAATGCGACTCCACCCTTAATGAACGTGTGCATTATGCAAAGCAGAATATTACAGCAAAGATATATATACGATGGATATGCATAACACCAAGGAAGGTTTTTCATTTTTAGAACTGGGAAACTCCGTAATAAAAAAAAAAAACAATAACTGCTGAATACAACTTAAAATTATGAATATAATCAAATATTCTAACTGGATGAATGCATGATACACTTCATCGCAATCTTATGTATCAACATCAACCCAGAATCCACATTGATGTTTGTCATGTTATCTAAAATTAAATAAATAAATAAATTAGAAATGGTGTTTGTTACATAACTGTTACCAGTGGGATTCGAACGCTGCCTGGTTGAGAAAGGACGATGTGCAGTGACTCTAAACAACTGGTTGAGTGGTTAAGTCACTGTGTGTCGTCGTTTCTAAACCAGGCAGATTCCCACTGCTGGCAAAGCAATTAACAATAATTATAATTCCCCTTGGGTGTAAGGTATTTCCCAGATATAGGGAACTGGATATTAAACGCTCTCTCTCTCTCTCTCTCTCTCTCTCTCTCTCTCTCTCTCTCTCTCTCTCTCTCTATATATATATATATATATATATATATATATATATATATATATATATATATATATATATATATATATATATAATGTATATGTACATATATATACACATACGCATATATACATTATATATATATATATATATATATATATATATATATATATATACACACATAAATGTAATCTGACTCACATCAGGGTCAAACCCCGGTCTCTCAAATGAAAGGCCAGCACGCTAGCAATTAGCCCACAAAGGTCATGCATATATATATATATATATATATATATATATATATATATATATATATATATATATATATATATATATATATATATTATACCAATTTATGGGAGGAAATATGAACATTCTTGCTAATATAGGCCTATTCCAATATCATGGTTACGGTAATTATCCACAACTATATAAATGCAAAGTTACAGGAATAACTGTCGACATAGGAAAGCAACTTTAGACAGCATCGTAAATTACATTTATCTTAACAAAACAAAACACTACAACAATCCTCAAATAAGGTAAAGAACAATCATTGGACAAAAATTCCCAGATAGCAACTAGTAGATACAATGGTTAAAAGTATGGTACGGTCTATTTATTTTTTCCGATGTCTGGGAAATGTCGCACCGTAAACTAACCGAAATACCGTGCCGTACTGTGCCGTACCTAAAAGTATCGTACCGTACGCTAGCAGAAATACCGTACCGCATCTGAAAAATGTCGTACCGTACTAGAGCAGAAATACCGTACCGTATCTGAAAAATGTCGTACCGTACTAGAGCAGAAATACCGTACCGTATCTGAAAAATGTCGTACCGTACTAGAGCAGAAATACCGTACCGTATCTGAAAAATGTCGTACCGTACTAGAGCAGAAATGCCGTACCGTACCTAAAAAAAAATTTCGTACCGTTCACTAACAAATACCGTACCGTACATGGAAAATTTCTTAAACTAAAAACAACACCGTACCGTACCGTACAGTACAATGCTTTCTAGCCCAGCACTCGGCAAACAGGCAGTACCAATTTAAGACGCAAACTTTTTAACTACTGTAGTGTTATTCAACCTAGAGTTCCAGGCGCTGTTCTGTCAGAAGCTTCCTCGCTCAGATTCGACCTCTGGAACGAAACCATTTAAATATGAAAGTTTATTAGGCATACTCAAGTGTTTGTGTGTGTGTGGGATAGCCGAGCGGTCTTACAGATGTATATTTCCAAAGTGTAGTAAATTCCCAGAACGAGTCTCACGCTCAAATCTTATTGCAAATATACCGTTACCGCGGTACTTAACGTCTAATGTTTTGTTTTACCGAACAAGACGTTATGGTTGTAGTGCTGGGAGCATATAAAACGTTGCAATGAAATAAACGAACGTCAGAAACGTTCAAATCACAAATTAAAAGAGAATGATGGCATTTTCAAGTTCAAAATGTGGTGACTGTTTAAAGTAGAATTTTACCGTGAATTCACTATCCAATGACATCTGTTGTTCATTATCTGTGACTATATACGTAAAACACGACTGTAATTAATTTACATAGTCCTGTACGAAACATTTTATTCTAAATTAACATTGTAATGGTTTAAAGGAAAATTTTACCGAAGATTCATTAAACGATATATTTTGTCGTTTATCGTCTGCTATTAAGTAAATATGCGTCAGTTTAAACATTCCTATACGAACCATTTCATCTGAAACTTAACCTACGCCCTAGTCTCAATGAAATTCAGAACAGTGCAGGAATAAAAAAAAAAAAAAGTATAATTTGAAACCCTGAAATAACAGAACTTACTTTCTGCTGCTCTGTGATACATCTCCCCTTGCCTGACGCCACCGGGATTTTGATTCGTAAATGAATTCTTATCTGAACGATTCCTCCGAAGTATACTTTATATATCTATAACTTAAACACTTCAGTAATTGTACATAAGCACCCACCAGAATACACACGAACCGATGAATGAAACTTAAATAAACACCTTTAACGGATCTGTTGTGTTAGTATACATCCCACAAAGCCAAACGACTGACTGACTGACTGCTCATCGGTGACATTGTTGCCATGCCTACCTGTCTCTTCTAACTATTGTATGGCCCATGGAAAATTATCGTATTTACCATGATATTTAGGCGCATTAACATAAGAATTATGGTAATGGTGCCGCGCAATATGTTGTTCTATTTTTTTTTTTTTTGAAAGTTTGGTAATCAGAAAAAAAAGGTATCAGTAACTTGAAAACGGTTTCTAACCTTAAGCATCTATTTCCACTTACTTGTTATCTAAGGTACAGTACATGGGTGACGGATCGTAAAGAAATGGTAGAAACCACAAGAGATATTTACAGAAACTTGAAGCCACAGACATTTTTCTTATTCTATGAGGCGACTTCAGTTATATCAATGATGTTTTTATATATCAACTGCCTCTTAGGAGAATGAGAAAAAAACTGAATAAATGAACAGGAAAAGGTTCAACAAGGAAAAATTAATGTTATTACTTAGTAGGCCTATCATTCAAGAGTTATTAAAATATTACTGAAATAGGCGGGTTTAAGCCTATTCCAGACAGCAGATAATTGTTTTGTCAAGGAAAGTTACACCTCGCTACCAAGGTCTGCTTCTCTCCGTAGGAGGGTAATGTCGTCAGTGCACTTGACGCGGTGCACTGTAGGCATTACTTAGGTTCACTGCAGCATCCTATCGGCGCCCAGCTGCACCCCATTTCATTCCTTTTACTGCACCTCCGTTCATATCCTCTCTTTTCAATCTTACTTTCCACCCTCTCCTAATAATTGTTCCATAATGCAACTGCGAGGTTTTCCTCCTGTTACACCTTTCAAAACCTTTTCCTCTCAATTTCCTTTCAGTGCTCAGTGACCTCAGAGGTCCCTTTGGCCTAAATTCTGTATCCCAGTTTCAAGGTCTGCTTCTGGGATGTTTCTTCAAGTTCTTTCGGTGCATAATATAGCAAGGCTATAGGTGCCTGTGTTATATATATATATATATATATATATATATATATATATATATATATATATATATATATATATATACTGTATATATACATCACACATTACCACAGGTGAAAAATAAGAGACGGGGTTTAGGTCCTGACCGGTTTCGACTTTATTTCCAAGCCATTGACGAGGGACTGATACAGAGTATAAGAAGTCACAAATATATACACTACAGGAACAGTGCTGACGAACATACACAACCGTTAGAGACTACGTATCCACCCACCTGCCGGTGTCGAGGTAGGAGTGGCCTTCAAAACTCATTTGGCTAAAAATCCCAATACACTCTCAGGGGACAATACTGATAAACATACCGACCTTAGGCGACCTCAGATCCACACCTGACAGGTGTCAGGGAGGCGGAGTTTGGAAACTCATTAGCACTACCGCCCCTGTACTGTGTTTACAAATATGATGATCCTATATTCATACATCTCTACTGCCTGCCTTAAAATTTAAGCAATTTACAAATTTCTTTTGATATTAAAGGATCATACATCCCTTGACTGACATTCATATTATGGTTGTATCTTTCTTTTATAAATCTAGATTCAATGATATTCTAATAATGCACTGGAAAGGTCCTGGGTGGGTGCTCTGTTTTTGTACTGTACGAAGATTGTGATTATTATTATATATTGGTATTATTCGATACTTAAGTTTATGATTATTATTGACTTTATATTTGCTGCTTTATTGATTTTTCAGATATTTGTATATTATATGACTATGGTTGGTTGGTTATACCGTGGATTGTCTGATGTTACTATTTATGCTGTCTGTATTGCTTATTGTTTGATGCAGCTTAAATGCTGTTCTCCTTTATATGATGTTTGTTACTTTTTGCTGTGGTGGTAATGTTTATTTAAAGTAACTTTAATTTTGCTACATCTATGGTATTTTTTTTTATTGACTCGTGGACTATGTATGATGTGTGATATGATTTATATATTACTTTTTACCAAACTTGACTCATTTGTAAATATGTACATTACTTAATGTT
Organism: Macrobrachium rosenbergii; assembly: GCA_039081455.1. NCBI lineage: Eukaryota > Metazoa > Arthropoda > Malacostraca > Decapoda > Palaemonidae > Macrobrachium > Macrobrachium rosenbergii. The sequence goes on along the minus strand of JANJGK010000027.1, from coordinate 7,469,814 downwards.
AATATACTGGTATTAAGGTTATTATAATTTTGAAAGGCACGAATGAGTCATGTTGAGCAAGTATGTCTCTTATCATTATTTTTGAGTGTTGCTGCTGTTATTATGTCTTATTACTCTGTTTTGGTTATTGCCTTATTATATTGCCCTATTGTTGACTGCTGCTGTTAATTTGTTAATTATGGTTTATGCCTCTTATTTGTATTGCCCTGTTTTGGTTATTGCCTCATTGTATTGCCCTATTGTTGACTGCTGCTGTTAATTTAATTATGCGGTTACTTCACTAATGTGACTTATTTATTATATTGAAGGTATTTATTATATTGAAGGTATTAATACCGAGCGTTGTGGTTATTTTGCATATGACATTGATTTTGGTAATTATTTTAATACTGAAGTGTTTATAGTTATGTGCATTGTTTCGTGAAGTCGCTCTTCATTTCAGAACCTGTCTCAAAGTTATAAGTAATTAAAGAAAAAATTACGATTAATTCTATATTTGACTATTTTCTTTTACACCTCCTTTGGTTGTTGCGGACCACCAGTCCATTCCAGTCTCAATATGATGTGTGGTTTAA
>JANJGK010000027.1:7450205-7464139 GCA_039081455.1 Macrobrachium rosenbergii | reverse complement strand
ATGACATATAATTAAAGCATTCATTAGGGATAATTCATTAATTCAGATATCTGACGCGTCCCTCTTGAAACATCATAAGCGAAGATATAATGCATTACTACCCTAATACAATTTCTCCTCGTATTTTAATTATTTTACTTTCATTTTATCTATTTATTTATTAATTCTTTATTTTTTCTTTTTTAATAAGTGGTCTGTTCTTTCTGTATTTCCACTTACCTTCTGTTACTTCTTTCTGATGAACACCTCAATATTCTTTTGCAAGCTTCTTGAATTTCAATCAATGCCCCTTGGTGGGCTTGTTTCCATATGAATAAGGTTTCATCTTCTGAAACAAACAACAACAACAACAACAACAACAACAACAACAGCAATAATAATAATAATAATAATAATAATAATAATAATAATAATAATAATAATAATAATAATAACAATAATTGAAAATAAATAGTGAGAATCACTTTGATAATGCTTTGATAAGAATAATTTAATTTTTGCATTTTCACGTGAACAAATCTCCTTCGTTTTATCAATAATATCTTCATTTATTTTCAGTCTTTTCCATTTTTATTACCGAGTCTAAACCTCAATCGCAGAGTCAAATTCCCCCCGCCCCCAAAAGGTATCTTAGTAACTCCAAAACCCGTAGGGGGGTAGTGCCATCAGTGCACCTCATGCGGTGCACTGTAGACATTACTTAAGGCCTTTTGCATCGTCCCTTCCATGGCCCCTAGATGCAACCTCTTTCATTCCTTTTATTGCACCTCCGTTTCATATTCTCTTTCTTCCCTCTGACTTTCCTCAACCCTCTCTTGACAATTGTTTTTATAGTGCAACTGGTAAAGGTTTTCCTCCTGTTACACCTTTCAAACCTTTTTTACTCTCAATTTCCATTTTCAGCGCTGAATGACCTCAAAGGTCCCCAGCACTTGCCCTTTGACCTAAATTTTATATTCCATTTTATTCTATTCTATTTTAAGTAATTCCATGAGACTGTTTACTGATTAAGAAGAAAATTATTACCTGACACTTTGGGCGGGATGGAAAGCCATCTCACCTGAGCAGGTGAGTGTTTACCTGTCACTCCCCTTCCCCCTTGTTAGTTAATTAGTGACCCCTTTCACCTTCGGCTTCTCTGTTTGACCTCCGCTTCTCAGGTCAGCTCTCGGCTTAGTCGGAACAGGTACTCATTTGCACACACCCCAGATTAATATTGTGTGATGTGTGTGTGTGTGTGTGTGTGTATATATATATATATAATATATATATATATATATATATATATATATATATAATATATATATATATATACATACATATATATATATATATATATATATATATATATATATATATATATATATATAAATTATATATATCAAATTATCCATTTCGTTTTTAGGGAACTACTTTAAAAGCGTATCATTAATCTCTCTCTCCTCTCTCTCTCTCTCTCTCCCTCTCTCTCTCTCTCTCTCTCTCTCTCTCTCTCTCTCTCTCTCTCTCTCTCTCTCTCCCTCTCTCTCTCTCTCTCTCTCTCTCTCTCTCTTAGAGGCGTATATTGGCGTGGAAGGGAAAGGTCTTATCACGAAAGTCCAGCTGTCATCATAAATCTCAAGTACGAAAACAGCCAACATCATATATATGATCCTTACTGATGCTGAAAAACAGTTTTTCATTTTCTCTCTCTCTCTGGCGTTGTTTAATGTAAAAATATGCATCATCAGTAGCAAAGAGGATGGACGATACACTTTTGGAGTTTCTCTTAAGCTTTCACAAAAGAAAAAGATCGTCTGGAACATTGAAGGTTTTTAATAGTGATAATATCTGAGCTATTAGAACAATCATACTGTTTGGGGTGATGTATTAGACACATATATATATAACCAATTTCATGGGATAAACTATAATATACCGTAGTAAAAAAGTCTTGTCACAGTTAATTCAAACAATAACGAAACAAAGCAACTAATAAAATACGGCAGAAGTAAAAAAATGAGAATAATAAATAGAAAGACGGAATAGCGTAAAGAAATCAAGGACGCGAAGAGAGAGAGAGAGAGAGAGAGAGAGAGAGAGAGGAGAGAGAGAGAGAGAGAGAGAGAGAGAGAGAGAGAGAGAGGACCGAATATTTACAAAAGCAAAAAGAGGGGCAAAAACATGACCTCATGAAAAGTTCGCCATCTAAGTGAGGAAAGGAAGTCAGGATTGAAGGGACTCTGCTAAAAGTGGATGGTTTACGAGTTTCTGATGTCGTGTCCTCAGGTCCTGAGGGGAATGAAGGAAGGCCTAGGATTACGGAGGACTGCGTTATAGTCTCTCCTGAAAGAGGTCCTAAAGGACCCTTTATGAGGGTTTATGGAAAGGGGGGACTTGAGTCTTTATGAAGTGATGGACGAAAGTTTCTCAACTGTGGGGGAATTTCGGCTCTTGGGCTTCGAAGGAAATTGCACAGCTGAGTCGAAGTCCACTTATATATCTCTTTTCAGTGGCTGACAGGCATATTATTATTATTATTATTATTATTATTATTATTATTATTATTATTATTATTATTATTATTATTATTATTGATGAAGAAATCCACAGTAAATATATATTATAAACATATATTTTACACTTGCACCAATGTGGATTTCTTCACCATCTAAGTGACTCATGTTATTATGAGATTTTTATGGATTATTATTATTATTATTAATATATCTCTTTCAGTGGCTGACAGGCATATTATTATTATTATTATTATTATTATTATTATTATTATTATTATTATTATTATTATTATTATTATTATTGATGAAGAAATCCACAGTAAATATATATTATAAACATATATTTACACTTGCACCAATGTGGATTTCTTCACCATCTAAGTGACTCATGTTATTATGAGATTTTTATGGATTATTATTATTATTATTATTATTATTATTATTATTATTATTATTATTATTATTATTATTATTACAGCATCTCTTTCATTTTAGGCCTTTCAGTTTGTCTATGCACGAAGAATAAATATGCATGTGTGTGGGGGGGGGGGGGTTCTTGGAAAAATGGAAGTAATAGAGAATTTTAAGAAATGAGTGTCATGGATATGATCGTTCATACATAAATCATATTGTTCCAAGACTTCACGAAATCTCATGTTGTGTCTAACAAGCGTAAAACAACACAGGCAACACCAGGCAAGTTCCACAGAGAGAGAGAGAGAGAGAGAGAGAGAGAGAGAGAGAGAGAGAGAGAGAGAGAGAGAGAGAGAGAGAGGCGGGGGGGGGGGGGGGAGGGGGGGGAATGTTGTTAGATACCATAAAAACAGTTTCCACTTTTACTGGCATTCTCAACCACATTCTCTTTGCGGACAGAATTCTCGTTTGGTCCAAATTCCTGATTCCGTAAACGACGAAATTAGGAAGAAGAATTAGCGAGAATAAAAGAGCGCCGCTTTTCGCTAACTCCCTCAAAAATCATCCTTTATTACCCTTTCAGGAAACACTTTTATTTATTCCCTTGATGCAAAAGGAAGCTCCATTTACACGGGGGATGAAGAGGAAGGAAATTGTCTTGTGAAAAATTCTTCCATTTCGCTATCGCTAATCGCTGTGGCGTTTTAACAAACGGTATTTGGTTAAATTCATTTTTTTTATGAATTCTTCAAATTTATAAGATTTTTATTTTTTTTCAACAAATTAATTTTTTTACAATATCCAAAGAAAAATATTGTCCGACAAGTTCAAACTGGCATTAGTTTTACTATATAACACTAACTGATATAAACTCACCTTGATGGTGATTATTCCTGTCTACACGGATAGCAAAGTGTCCGCCTCTCAGACCGGTCGGCTGAGGATGGCGGACAATGGCGGACACTTTGCTATCCGTGTAGACACCTCGGGATTATGTATGTAATCAACGGATAGGTTTGCTGAAAGCAAATGGGTGTTACAGACTAATACACACACAAGCAAAGCCACTCCAACATCTTCTAAAAAAATAACAGACACCTCACACGTCTCGAACTGTCGACCTAACCGCTCAATTCTCCTCGTTGCTGGGAGAAAGGGAGCTGGGGATTTGGTACGATACATGTACACATGCGCTACCGGGGTCTAAGCGATGTCAGGCACGGCAGCCGATCGAGGCTACGGTCTACTCCAACGCCAAATCAAAGCCCGTCAGAAGAAGACATCGTGCTTACCCAATATAAAAAAATGGGGAAAAAAAGCACGTTAAACGAAGAAGATGATGATTCCATGATATTCTCTTTGGTGAATGAAGGAGTGTTCATATGAATCAGAAAATTGTGTTTTGGTGTCAAAAGACTTCAGTTCCTCACTTCATCCGTCTGTCTGGATGTCAAAAGCCAGCAACAAACAACACATGACTGGAATGAGTTCTTGGATTGCCACACATACAAAAAAAAAAAAAAAAAAACTTGGAGCGAAAACTATAGGAATATCACGAATCATTATTACTAGTGTGATAGCATAGAAAAGCATATAGAATTTAGGCCAGAGACCAAGCGCTGGGACCTATGAGGTCGTTCAGCGCTGAAACGGATTTTGACAGTAAAAAGGTTGGAAAGGTGCAACAGGAGGAAAGTTTTTGGCAGTTACACTACGAATCAATTGTTAGGAGAGGGTTGAGGAAAGTAAGACGGAAGTAAGAGAATATGAGGGGAGGTACAGTAAAAGGAATGAAAGAGGTTGCGACTAGGGGGCCTAAGGGACGCCGCAAAGAACCTTAAAAAAATGTTTACCGTGGTGCACTGACGGCACTAACCCCCTACGGAGATTACCATTATAGTATGATGATCCTGATTAGTTTCCTGATTAGAGAGTTCATGTCATTTTGCTTCCAGTTACAGTCTCAGAGAACAAGAGGTTTTCTGAGAACGAAAGTCTCACCCAGGCGAGAATGTGTATGATTATTCTTGTTTCAAAACCCGCCTTGATAACTGATGTCCTTCGTCTGTTTTCAGAGATATTTTGTCCTAAGAGAAGTCGGTGTTTGAAGACGGCCTTAACTTTGAAGAATTCTCGAGAGCAAAGTGGGTGTCTGTTGTCTGTGTATATTCGGAAAAGTCAAAGGATTATGTTGGATAAGATGAATTGACACAGCTTCATTTTTGTAGATCAGGGAAAACATATAACAGTTTTGAAAAAGTTGGAGAGGCTGTGAATTAAAATGAGGGTAATGGGCGTGATGAAGGCCTGTAGAGATGTTGAAGGAATCAGACTTTTAGTTTTCTGTAAAAGGAAACAATAGAGATGGCTTTGCCTGTAAGTCCGCGCCTTTTCTGTCCGTCCTCGGATCTTAAAAAACTACTGTGGCTAGAGGGCTGCAAATTGGTATGTTGATCATCACCCTCCAATCATCAAACACACCAAATTGCAATCCTCTAGTCCCTGTAGGTTTATTTCATTTAAGGTTAAATTTAGCCATGACCGTACTTCTGACACCTATATAGGCACCAACAACACAGGCCACCACCGGACCGTGGCTCAGTTCCATGGACAGCGGCTGAAAGTTTCATACAGCATTATACTCTGTCCAGAAAACTCGATTGCGCAGAAGAAACTTCTGCGAATTTTTTACTTGTTTATATGTTGGATCAACAGTAATTCTTGACATAACATAAAACAGGGAATAGTGTTAGTGTTGTACAAACAAGTTAATATTTGACTGTATGACTAAAAATTTTCACTTTAGAAAGGCCTAATAAATATATTATTAACGATAAAACAACCCTTTCAAAAGTCGTTCTTGTCGGTAAAGGAGAATTTCAGTCTTATCTAGTATGAGAAAACTCTCCGAATTCCACGTTCCATCTTTCTGGAACTAAATTCTCAATTCAGATGTATTTCTCACTCAGGGAAACGAAGCACATCTTTTCCTGATGGAGAACAGGGGACCACTCCACCTCCTGCATTTACATTCGAGAACAACAAATATTTGAAAAGAGACTAAAAAAGAGGACAGGAATCTTGCTAAAATTTTGCACCAGTACTTGAACATTGAAATTGCAACCTAGATTAGCAATGAACCTTCATTAAAAGTAATACAAAAATAATTTGAAATTACTCTGTCTGTGAATAATTACTTGTCTTAAATACACCCAATTTACATGAGACTTGAAAGATAAATAATTCATTAAAAGCAAACATGACTTATTAACACTGACAGAGAAGCGTGGGCGGGGGGTGGGGGGTGGGGGGGGGGGATTAGGAAGGTAAACGCTCCGTTCTTCATCTTAGACGAATTCTCATCATGTTCCTCAGAAGCCTGGCACTGTTGGTAGGAAAATATTCATAAAAAAATTATAGAATCCTGTAATTTGTGAAGGAGACTTAAACACGATTCAGGAAGGTTATCATAAATGGTGAAATATAAGCAAATGATTTGGAGTGAAGTCTTATGAAAATGTTGGCGTTTTCATCTGATGCTATGAAAAAAGCCTTTATGGCAACAGAATCAGTGTTGTTATATTTTTCCTTCATTTATGACGGTTTAATCATCTAAGGCCTTTATTTTAATTGAGTGATCTGCAAAAACAATTTACGGCATTTATCTCGAATGCAGATAAGGGAAACCTGATTCATCTTTCGCTTCAAAGGAGGGAATGTTGGGTCCCTCTTCAGACAAGACTTTTCCCCTTGCCTGTGCTTACATAATAATTCCTTCGGACTCTTCTGTCCTTGAAGCTCTTGCCCCCTTAGGGGTTTAGTGCCGTCAGTGCACCTCACGCGGTGCACTGTAGGCATTACTTAGGGTTCTTTGCAGCATCCCTTCCATGACCTCTAGCTGCAACCCCTTTCATTCCTTTCACTGTACCTCCATTCATATTCTCTTTCTTCCATCTTACTTTCCTCAGCCCTCTCCTAACAACTGATTCATCATAGGTCCCAGCGCTTGGCCTTCGGCCTAAAGCTTATATTGCAGTTCCAGTTTAAGTTCTGGCAACAATGAACATACCACACCTAATGCTATTCTGTTCTGTGCCTTCTCTCGTTTTGCTGTAAGATACAGTCTCATAGATAGACAGGTTTCAGAAAAGGGTTTTGACTCTACCGGTGGTTAGAGGGCGTCCTTACAGAGTTTTCGGCATTGTTTCCATTGATGTCCACTCAGGGTCGTCTCCTGTTCCGTTTAATCTTCACCAGCGCTCAAAGCATAATTGATGCTTCAAATGGCTTTTTATAACTTGTTCTACAAATGCCACTTATGTTTTCATTTCAAAGTTAAGGTCAGTATTGACTCTTATCATGAACCACTTAATAATGGGTCTAGGGATCTGGGAGCATTACTTCATGGAACTATTGGGTTCAAAGTGATTCCTCTTCATGGTCCTTGTGACAAGTTTCTGATAAAGATTCGCCCCATTCTGATATCCTCGGTTTGGAGACGTCATTATTCTGTCTTCAATTTTTAGAGACAGACTATTCTACAACTTGAAGTAAACGCCTGTTCCTGAATACGACTTACATGCTTTCAATATTCTTGGTTCTTCTTTTATCTTTTACCCTGATTCCTTTGGGTTTTTCTTCTCAAATGTCTTTTTTCCTTCTCTTTTAGCATTGCTGGTTTGAAAATCCAGACCCATTTTTCTCCACTTGAGAGAACCCCCAAAATTGAGGGGGCCAAAGTCTGTAGTGATGTTAATTCCAAATTATTAAAAAATAACTTAAGTGTATAATAGTTTTATCTATTGATACTTATTGTCACTCTAAAGTGATATTACTTTCGACTTGCGGTAATAAAAAAATTAAATATATGTACAGCAATTATATTTGCATATGCAATTAAACTCCGAACGCAGAACAACAGATTTGGGTCATTAAAAATACCCAAAATTCTTTGAGTAAAAAAGTACATCGCATGTTTTGCCAACTTGCCAAAAAATATATATATGGCCTTTTTCTCGGCGGGGTTAGGTTTATATTTTGCACCTACAGGTATTTCGCACATGCCTACAAAATTACAACAGATTGCAAATACCTTACTCCAGAATGGAATGAACAGCTGTACTTAAAGTTGAAAAGCACCAGTGTAAATTCTGACGCTACTTTTTCCCGTAAATTAAGAGAGAGAGAGAGAGAGAGAGAGAGAGAGAGAGAGAGAGAGAGAGAGATTACGTATACCTTAGTTTAACCAGACCACTGAGCTGATTAACAGCTCTCCTAGAGAGGGCTGGCCCGAAGGATTAGACTTATTTTACGTGGCTAAGAACCAGTTGGTTACCTAGCAACGGGACCTACAGCTTATTGTGGAATCCGAACCACATTATAACGAGAAATGAATTTCTATCACCAGAAATAAATTCTTCTAATTCTTCATTGGCCTGCCGGAGACTCGAACTCGGGCCTAGCAGAGTGCTAGCCGAGAACTCTACCGACTCGGTCCAACGAGGAGAGAGAGAGAGAGAGAGAAGAGAGAGAGAGAGAGAGAGAGAGATGAGAGAGAGAGGAGGAGGGGGGGTTTTAGTTACCTTCAAATCCTTTGATACGTTTTCATTCTCAACCGATTCCTGAGGAGAAATCGGACCTTGCACTCAAAACCGGCCTTCGATCTCTCACCTGTGAAGGACTTTGCAAACCGGATATCCCATAAGTCAGCCTCGCTCATGTTTCCCAAAGGACGTTTGAAGTCCAAAGGCGATGAAAGTCCACTTAGAGATAATCCCTCGAGAGTCTTTTATTCACAGTTCACAAGGCTTAATTCTCTAAAGTGTCAATGAGGGTCTCGACGGTAAATTGCAAAAGAAGATTCGAATTAGTTTTCTTTATGTAATGTGGAATGGAGGTGGATAGTATACATGACTTCCCTCTCGTCTTTTCCTATAAGCTTCTTCCTCCTCTTCCTCTCTTTCTGTCTTGATTTAAATCTATCCATTGCTTCGAAATATGAGATTAATATATAATATTAATATTTATTGGCTATTTTCAAACCTCAAGAAGGGAGAAAGAAAATCAATATACAATTCATCATAGATGAAACGAACAGAATATTTCTCTCTCTCTCTCTCTCTCTCCTCTCTCTCTCTCTCTCTCTCTCTCTCTCTCTCTCTCTCTCTCTCTCTCTCTCTCTCTCTCTCTCTCTCAATAACTTCTTGGTAACATCAAAGAGACGCATCCATTTGTTCCTCAATTAATAAACTCTGATGCCTTGAAATCATTCGACATAATTCTAATCTAAATATTCAAGAGTAACTTCTTCTTAACTGCTAAACATAGAGTATGAAATGACATTTAATATTTTCCTGCCATGTATGTTACCGTTACCATTTCTTTCCTCCCATCAATACCAAAATGGAATGTACCTTTTCCCAGTAGCCTTCCGGTTCAGGTCAAAGTGAAATTGAATCTGTTTTGGTTACAAATCTAGACGGAAATTCCGGTTGAAGCTGCGTCAGAAATACCTGGGGGACTGCCGTCATAAAGATGTGGAAATATATTTTCATGTAATTTAAGTGTAACTGGAAAGGAAATGTCATTAATAACTCAGAGAAATATCGCTGTAATATTTCCGCCATTATCACCAAATCTTTAAAGGAAGACAAAAGGGCAAGGGCAGAGCTAAGGTAACAACATAGGTAGGGGTAGGGGCAAAGGTGAGGGCATGGTAAAAGTAAGGGTCAGGTTAAGACACAGGTAAGGCTAGGTAAGGGCATGAGTAAGAGTGGGGTTAAGGTTAAAGGTAAGAGTTATAGTTAAGGGTAAGAACAAGCTTAAGAGTAAGGTAAAAGCTAAGGGCGAGCCAGTGGTACCGGCAAGGGTAAGGAGAAAGTAAGAATAAGAGCAAGGGGAAGGTAAGGCTAAGAAAAAGGGTAGGTAAAAGGCAAGGATAGGATGGGTAAGTGCAAGGGTATGGGTAAAGGAAAGTTAGTCGTAAGGCTAAAGGTAAAGGCAAGGGCAAGGAAAATGGTAAGGGTAAGGGTAAGAGCAAGGGCAAAGGTAAGGGTAAGTAATGGTAAGGCTAAAAGTAAGGGCAAGGGCAAGAAAAAGGGCCAGGGCAAGGGTAAGGGCAAGGGAAATAGTAAGGGCTATGGAAATGATAAGGGCAAGGGAAATGGTAAAGGAAAGGGTAAGGGAAAGGAAAATGGTAAAGGGGTAAGGGTAATGGAAATGGTAAAGGAAAGGGTAAGGGCAAGGGAAATAGTAAGGGCAATGGAAATGTAAGGGCAAGGGAAATGGTAAAGGAGAGGGTAAGGGCAAGGGAAATGGTAAGGAAAGGGTAAGGGCAAGGGAAATGGTAAAGGAAAGGGTAAGGGCAAGGGTAAGGAAAGGAAAATGGTAAAGGGGTAAGGGTAATGGAAATGGTATAGGAAAGGGTAAGGGCAAGGGAAATAGTAAGGGCAATGGAAATGTAAGGGCAAGGGAAATGGTAAAGAAAAGGGTAAGGGCAAGGGAAATGGTAAAGAAAAGGGTAAGGGCAAGGGGAATGGTAAAGGAAAGGGCAAGGGTAAGGGCAAGGGAAATGGTAAGGGCAAGATTAAGGGCAAGGGAAATGGTTAATGAAAGGGTAAGGGCAAGGGGGAATGATAAAGGAAAGGGCAAGGGTAAGGGCAAGGGAAATGGTAAGGGCAAGAGTAAGGGCTAGGGAAATGGTAAAGGAAAGTGTAAGGACAAAGGAAAGGGTAAGGTCAAGGAAAATAGTAAGGCAATGGAAAAGGCAAGGTCAAGGGAAATGGTAAAGGAAAAGGTAAGGGCAAGGGAAATGGTAATGGTAAGATCAAGGGCAAGGTAAAAGCAAGAGCTAAGGGTAAGGCTAAGAGTAAATCTTTGGTAAGCCTAAAGGGAAGAGCAAGGGTAAGAGCAGCAGGAACGGGACCAAAGAGCTCCCATCCATTCTCCCTCCTCGGCCGTGACATTCTCTCTCTCTCTCTCTCTCTCTCTCTCTCTCTCTCTCTCTCTCTCTCTCTCTCTCTCTCTGCGTGTGTGTGTGTGTGTGTGAGCGCAGAAATGTTCCTCAGTAAATGAAATTTATAGCCCTGGGAAATGATCCTCGTCACCTTCGCCTGGGAAAAGTTCGCTTTTCCTCTGTACTCAGGTACGTGCCAGTGGTGCTTTCTCTCTCTCTCTCTCTCTCTCTCTCTCTCTCTCTCTCTCTCTCTCTCTCTCTCTCTCTCTCTCTCTCATTATAGTGCTGTCAACTGTTTCAATGCGACCGCCTCCTTATGCTCAAGGTCGTGCTTATTGTATGTTTGTGAATCATTACAATAATATATCCAATAATATACGTTCTCCTTTGTTACTCATATGATAAAAAGTTATAGCACTTTTATCAGAATTGACTTATATCCCACTATAACCATGTCATCAGATTCGATACCGTATTCAGTAAGAGTCAATTCAAATACTGAAACTTTCATTCAACCGAATTTTTCCCCCAGCACAAACAACCGAACGCCAATTGTGAAATGTTCATTTATTCATAAAAATGTTATTCATCCATAAAAAAGGCGAATGGTACAGAATTCTATGACAACTGGCTTTCATAAATCATTATTTTCGTTCCAATGCAGTGATCTTTTGCCTCATTCAGGGTTTATAAACAAAATATGTAAATACATAAATGAATCAGTTTTCACCGCAATCCTAATTTAGTGACAGTGGGACTTTGCTTATTCCTTTTTTGAATATAATAATAAACACATCAATTCTGATTCAGTACTCATAATTAATGCGTACATTTCAACACAAAGGCTCAGTGGATGAGGGCTTCGATGTATTATCAAGTATTTTAGGAAGTTTCTGATATATATTTATTATATGTTTTTCTTTTTAACAAACCCATTACTGTTATTTCCTATTTTTCATAATTTGTTATTCAAATAATTTTAAATAGATGATACATATGGTTTTAGAAACATTATACGATACAAAAGTATCATTTTTCCCAAAGGTATTAGAATTAAATAATGTATTTTAATATATATATATATATATATATATATATAATATATATAATATATATGTTATATATATATATATATATATATATATATATATATATATATATATATATATATATATAATATATATATATATATATATATATATATATATATATATATATATGTGTGTGTGTGTGTGTGTGTGTATATATACATACATATATATATATATATATATATATATATATATATATATATATATATATATATATATATATATATATATATAATATATATATATATATACAGTATATCTACCTCCAGTTCTTGACCAGACTGAACATTAGATTCGCTGATCAATACACCAGCCATATCCACCAAAGAATTACTACAGTGAACAAAGACTCTTTCAGTTACTAAATACTCAAAAACAACTGAACAAAAATAACTGTTTGTGAGATGTTATTATTCAAACGGTATTATCTTTTTGACTCCCCTAACAGTGTTACTTCAATAAAAGACACCATATAACTGCACAAACATTTATGCAAACTTTACCTTTGGTCAGGATTTCATTCACACATACATATGAATACGTATGTGCGTATATGTGTATGCATGTATATATATATATATATATATATATATATATATATATATATATATATATATATATATATATATATGTATATATACGAAATTATCACTTACCTTACATGGCACTGAAGGCCACAAAGCAATATATAAATATTTCCCCGGGCTATCCATCATTACGAAGCCAGGAATAATAATTATTCCTTGATGATATTCCAAGCGATTCCCAATATGTCAGAATGAATTAAACATTTCACCTGCGAGAAGAAATTCGCTACAGTTTGAAAATCATTTCGACCAGAAAACATATTGTGGGAATTTTTATATTTTCCTCTTTGTGCCCAGTAAATTCTAATTGAAATGAAAGTCCCTCTGATTACATGGATTTCGATATTAATTACGTTAATCCTTTATTCTCTCATTGCCTAATTTCCATTTATCCTCAGAATATTACTGTTACTCCTCCAGCAAAGACTTTCAGATTTCCACCGGAATCTGCAGTTCCTCTTCACTGTCCCCAATCAATAATGTGTCATCTGCAAACATCAACCATTAAACACTCCATTCATTATTCACAGATATATCAAACATCTTTGTATTTACATCCGTAATGAAACTGGACAACCATGGAGACATATCGCTTCTTTTTCTCACGTTTGCTTTTACAGCAAACCAGTCACTCTCCCGTCTACATGTTCTATCATACACTTTCCTTGTTGCATAACTTTTAATCATCCTTATAGCCTCTCTACCGACTGTATCATAAGATTTTATTAGGAGTAAATTTAAAGCATAAATCTTTTTTCTTTGATTTGTTTCCCACCACATTTTATAGCAAACCAGTCACTCTCCCGCATTTAAGCAGAGTGCGTGGTAGAAAAGATACTTCTTATTTGTCTCATAACTTTTAACACCAATATTTATTGCCCCTCTATTGCCTTTATCGCGAGACTAAATTGTGTCTAAACTTTTCATATAACTGTTTCATTAAAGCATTGTATTCATACAATCTTCATTCTGTACTTTCTCAATCAGACTCTTACCATACACCCTATCAAAAATAAAAGTCTAACCACATCTTCATAAAGACTGGCCTAACAATAGAGTAAATGCGGCAATGAAGTTGGCCAGAGAATGGAAAGATGCTGTCTTGAAGCCTTTCTCTTCGTTGTTATTCCTGTAATGGGAATATTTCGCTGTTTCTTGCTGGTCCTTAGAATAAGCATCACTCAAGATTACCTTCGGGTAACCTTTCTTATGCCTTTTAGCCTTTGCTTCCTCATAAAATGTTGTGGATCTGTTGCAGATGCAGGGGAGGGGTGTGTACATATATATATATATATATATATATATATATATATATATATATATATATATATATATATATATATATATATATATATATATATATATATATATATATATATATATATATATA
>JANJGK010000027.1:7437705-7442705 GCA_039081455.1 Macrobrachium rosenbergii | reverse complement strand
GGGCATGAGTACCGGTATACCACGTTGGTTTTCTTCAAGGGGTCCTGCTGAGGGAGGCTGGGTTGTTGCGCATAACCAGGCTGCTCGTCTTTCTGCTCTTGTAATAAATAACCAGATGTATATTTTTGTTGGAGTCAACAGGGCTGACATTATTCCAACATGAATATCGGCCAGTTACTGACTAACATCGCTGAGCCTGAAAAGCGAATCATAAGGAGGATAGAAAAGACACTATATAAGATAAATTCGCATAATACAGCCATCCTTTTTAATAATAATAATAATAATAATAACTATTTTCCAAGAAATAAATCATATATATAAAATATTAGAAGGGTCCGATAAAAGACTTATCTTAAATCGTTTTACCAAGAGACTTGCGGCTTCCTGAAGCCTGTAACTTGTAGTACGAACTTCCGCAAGAAGGTAAATAAAAATGAAAAAAGAATTTGTCACATTCTTTTTGAAGTGAAGAACGACCTCGCGAGGTGTCTACTTGAAGAGATTTTTCGCCTTAACTTTTATGAAGACTTTTCCCGATAATTTTTGGAGCAGCGTCAATATTCTTTTCCGGGGAGGTGACAACAAGTTTTGGAGTTACACCAGAAAGAATCTCCAGGAAAAGAGGAGGTTTTACTTTTAGGAAGAAAATGTTTGCAGAGAAGACATCACTCTGTCGTACCTGTCAATTCCTTGTCATCATTTTTCGCTTCTCTGGAAACGAGACATTCAGTAGTTTTTTAGTTATAGATATCGATATGAAGCTATTGTTCCATGTTCCCCGTAGGCGGGTAGTGCTGTCAGTGCACCTCATATGGTGCACTCTAGGCATTACTTAAGGTTCTTTACAGCGTAACTTCAGACCCTAGCTGCAACCCTTTTCATTCCTTTTACTGTACCTCCGTTCTTATTCTCTCCCTTCCATTTTGCTTTCCACTCTCTCTTAACAATTGTTTCATAATGTAACTGCAGATGATTTTCCTCCTATTGTGCCATTGTAACCTTCCTAATAGTGCAGCAGATAATTGCATATTTCATAAGAATCGTTCAGATAGTGAAACAAGCATGAAATTTTGCACAAGTGCTCTTTAAAGTTCCCTCTATCAGAAAAGGGCGCTGGCCACGCAAAAAATTTAATATGGCGGCCAAATTCCAAGATGGCGGCCAGTATCGACAGATTTTGGCTAATTTTTCACTAGAATGGCATGTATTTGCTTCTAGCAATATGGTAAAGCTCTTCCATACTATTTCTTGTGAATATTATGTTTCTGTAGCTTCCCAGTACAGTTTACCTTTAAATATGGGGGCTATATGGCTGCCAAGAAAAGGTAGAAACAATAATTATAATGAGAAATAATGCCCGTTCAACAATTATCGTTTTAAGCATGGATCTTGGTTTCTGTGGTTTTAGATCCTAATGAGGCCATCTCTTTCGAATAACTCATCAATTTTGAAGGAAAATTAATAAATGTAAAAGAGTGTATGTCTGCACACAACCAGGGCACACTGGTGACATCACTGCTGTGTAACTCAGCATGGGGTTCAGTGCCAGCTAATCCAGCTTTACTAATCCTGTAGTCTTAGACTAGTAGTTGTAGTATAGTTTAGTTTAGTGTCCCAAATGCTTTCTAACAGCCCCAGACCAGCTATAGTTAGATAGCCGCACCTGAATAGACAGGATGTGCCAGCGCGGGAGAGCCGAGCCAAGGGTATGGGGGCTGTACATGATGGTTCATGTACTTACCCGGATGGTGTACAGATCACACGGGACTTAAATGGCACTGGATGAATGATCGGGCTAGGTGTAGGGAGACCGAACCTAGTTGAATCCCATACAGGAATGTGTGCTTTGTTTAAGGTGGTAAAAGGATAACCCCTCGGCCTTAATCAAAAGTGAAATCATGGCAGAATGTGATGCCAATCCAATATTGAGCAGTAGAAAAACAAACTGGAGTTTGTGTTGTCTTTGTCAGAAGGACAAAAGAGGTGAGCACTTGACATCACCTCCAAGTCATCATGTCCTAGACCATGATGGGTACACAATGCTGGCAAGGAACATTCCCATGTTCAGTGAAATTAATGAAATGCCACTGATAATGGATCCAGCAAGGCTGGATGAAGGTGATGGCATAGAGGCCACTCTCAGGAAAAATGCAGCAAAATACCATGTGAACTGTCGCTTGTTGTTTAACAACACTAAACTGGACCGTGCAAGAAAGCGACAATCCAATGACCAGACCAGCAACACTGAGACTAGTCGTGCAAAACTGCGCCGAACCAGTCATGACAATGAAGTTTGCATTTTCTGTGAGAAAGTGGCACCTGCATCTGATCTCAGACAGGCTAGTACTAAGGGCCTTGACTTGAAATTGCGTGAATGTGCAGAGATACTTAGTGATGGCAAGCTCCTTGCTAAGTTGACTGGTGGGGATGTCATTGCACAGGAGTTTAAGTATCACCATGCCTGTCTTTGTGCCCTCTACAACAGAAAAAGGTCCTACCTGAGGAGCCTTGAGAAAGACCAAGGTAGCACTGAGTCAGAATCAGATGTGTATCCACTAGTTCTGTCAGAACTGATGACATACATTGTTGAAAACAACCTTTGTTCAGATGATCCAGTCACATTTCGGCTGGCAGATATTTGCCACCTCTACCAACAACGTCTGGAACAATTAGGTGTAGAGTCACCAAGTGTAAATTCCACGAGACTCAAAGACAAACTTCTGGCAGAAATTCCAGAACTTGAGGCTCATAAATCTGGCAGAGATGTATTACTTGCATTTCAAAAGGATGTGGGAAAAGCACTTGCTCAATCATCTGATCTTTCAGAGGCAGTTATCATTGCTAAAGCAGCAAATATTCTCAGAAAGTCTATACTTGATCATCAGTCACGGTTTGATGGCACATTTTCTGAGGCTTGTGTACGAAATTCTGTGCCTCCTCTCCTGCTCCAGTTTGTAGGGATGGTTGAGCATGGGGCTGACATCAAGTCACAGTTACGATTTGGAGCATCAAAGTCAGACCAGGCCATTGCACAGCTCATGCAGTTCAACTGCTACTCCCGATACAAAGAGGGAGCAACAACTCATAGACACTCCAAAGACAGAGAAACACCATTCCCAGTCTACATGGGACTCTCAGTCTATGCCAAAACCAGGAAGAGAAACCTGGTTGAAATGCTACATCAGTATGGCCTCAGTATCTCTTATGACAGAGTACTGGAGGTCTCTGCACAGTTAGGAGATGCCACAGTTAGCAAATATGTGGAGGAGGGTGTGGTCTGTCCCCCAGTACTACGAAAAGGGTTGTTCACCACTGCAGTGATGGACAACATCGACCACAACCCATCTGCAACTACTGCCACTACCTCCTTCCATGGAACTAGCATCTCCATATTTCAGCACTCCACCAAGGAGAACACTGGACAGGAAAGACAGCAACTAAAGTTTGCACCTGAGAAAGTGAGGTCGGTGCTGAGACCAGGCTCCAACGTGGTCAAGGAGGAAGGCGCAAGGTGACAGACAAGAACACAATTCCATCCAACTGGCGCAATTTCCTAAGACACGATGCCAACAAGACAGAGTTGTTCCAGTTCCTGGCAGACAAAGTTGCCCAGATGTCTGCCACAAATGTTGTCATTGCCACGAAAGGGTCTGCTGTCCTCAGCACTCATGAGGCTAGTCTTCAGGGACTGGAAAAGTGCTCTCATGAGGAAGCTGACACCCGCATCTTTCTCCATGCCAAATATGCCACAGAACATGGAGCCAAGACCATCACGGTTAAAGCAAATGACACAGATGTTCTTGTCGTTGCAGTCAGTGCTTTCTCCACTCTCCACAATCTAGGGCTAGAGAAGCTATGGGTGGCATTTGACCAAGGCCAGAGCCTGCGCTGGATTGCTGTGCATGACCTGTGCAACTCTCTGGGCCAGGAGAAGGTGAATGGCATGCTCTTCTTCCATGCGTTCACAGGCTGTGATACAGTGTCAGCCTTCCGGAGCAAGGGCAAGAAGACCGCCTGGCAGACATGGAACATCTTTCCAGAGGCCTCCACTGTGTTCTCCAAACTGAGTCACTACCCTCTCAGGGTGGAAGAGAGTGACCTGAAGGTCCTGGAGAGGTTTGTCATACTTATGTATGAAAGATCCAGCACTGCTGGCACTGTGGATGAGGCTAGACTTGATATGTTTGCCAGAAAACAAAGGGCATATGAGGCCATTCCACCAACCAGGGGAGCTCTCCTCCAACACACCAAGCGTGCTGCGTACCAGGCTGGTTGTGTGTGGGGGCAGGCCACCCAGTGTCAGCCACAGCCAGAGAACCCTGCTGAGTGGGGATGGCAAAAGTCTGGTGAAGCATGGCAAGTCCTCTGGACAACCAACTCGCCCTTAGCCAAGAGTTGCCAACAGCTTACCAAATGTGGATGCAAAGCAGGCTGTCGGGAAAGGTGCAAGTGCTACAAGCTGGGTCTTCCCTGCACAGCTCTGTGCACTTGCAAATGTGAAGTCTAGATAAATATTGCCCTCTCTTCAGTAGATAATCTAGCTTGAGCATCCAACGTGTCATGCTATGCCTACCTTCTTATCCTCGAATTTTTCAAAGGTGTAGGTTGAGAGACCTATACATAGATTGGTTGCGTTTAGTCCGTATTTCTCTTCTTTTCTTTTTATGGTTACAGTCTTAGACACAATGTTGTATGTGACCATACCATTACTATTTCAATTGAAAATAGCATATTAGTTAAACTGTCTGATCACATGAATATACCATTAAATAAAAACAGTTGGTCTCTATGTCTGCTAGCGCTGTGGATAGAAAAAAAAACTTTTATGGCAACCATTTTGTACGCCATCTTGGTTACAATTCATTTAGTAAGGGTTTTCAATAAAATGTGTGGTATGGAACATTTTTATAACCTAAAAGTCGAGGTTTAAAAAAAAAAAACTGGCATATTCCATCCAATAGATGCTCCCAAACCAGTGAATTTCAACATAGATGGCG
>JANJGK010000027.1:7422705-7435205 GCA_039081455.1 Macrobrachium rosenbergii | reverse complement strand
ACAAGTGACTTTGCTTCTGAGTAGTTCCTGTTGCATGGTACCAGAGGGGCCAATTAGCTGAGCATATTCTGTTGAAGTCATTCTTTCAAGTTTATCATAGGCAGCTAACAAATAGTGTTAATTGTTTTATCAATACATATTCTGAACGATTCACGGTTCACTGCTGAGTGACAAGTACCGTGGACAAAAATGCAAAGACACACAAGAATCTTATAATAAATTCTCCCTAATGCACATAGATTGACTTATAAAGTTTTGCATAACTTGTCGCTTCCATTCTGAATGCAAATGTAAGTAAAAATTAATGTATAACCAAAGATTCATAAAGATTTTTCTAAGAGCAATTATTTTACACAGTGCAAGCGAATGCATGCAAGGCGTTGCTTATAAACACTAGCTTGCAACCCGCATAATTTGGCAGCAATTAATTTCCACACTATAGAAGGGAAATCTGCTTCCTCCTTTTGACCATTTGCACTTGATGTTCTTCTCACTGCTTGCTCAGATGGAATTAAAGGAGCATTAGCATCAGATAGATGGCTCGATTTGGTCTCAACTGAAGCCGCTGTGGAATGTGTGAGGTGCAAATTGGGACAGAAATGCGCAAGGATCGAGAGAGAGAGAGAGAGAGAGAGAGAGAGAGAGAGAGAGAGAGAGAGAGAGAGAGAGAGAGAATTTTCGCCTTTTTCATGTAATGCTTGTCAATTAAAGAATGTCGGATTAACAGCTAATAGAAAATTTTATCACTCCTGCGTATATTCTCTCGTACGCACGCACGCGCGCATACACACACACGCACACACACACACACACAGGTGTGCATATAAATCTGATTGCCCCGGATGTAATCTGAGGACTTAGGTGGGATCGACACTGAGGTTGTTGAAGGAACGAATCGACTGTCACAGAGCGTCGGTTATTGCACTGTCTTTAAATGGAATAATCCTGAATTCTCAAGTACCCGAAACCATGCCTATAAAATGCAAATAAAATAATACCCAGTACAAAGATTTTAAGTTCTGGGCGTGGCACAGAACCACCGAATGCTGACTTTAGAGTCTTTATTTATATAAGGGGCAGTTCCCCAGTTAAAGGCCCAGTCTTCTTCTTGGGCACCTTTGTACCTCGCGAGAGTTCTGCTGGTCTGGTTGCGGTCCTATACTGGGAGAGAAAGAATATAAAATTTAGGACGAAATTCAAAGCGCAGGAACCATAAGGCCGTTCAGTGCTGAAAGGAAAATTCAGAGTAAGAAGTTTGAAAGGTGTAACAGGAGGAAAGCCTCGCAATTCCGCCGTGAAATAACTGTTAGAAAAGGGTGGAAAGTAAGATGGAAAAAAGAGAATGTGAACGAAGGTACAGTAAAAGGAATGAAAGAGGTTGCAGCTAGGAGCCGAAGGGACGCTGCAAAGAACCTTAAGTAATGCCTACAGTGCACTTTCCCCCGACCCCCCCAGAGGACTTCTACATTGGCATTCTGTCCCCTTCTCCCTTCCTGAAAGCTTGTTTCCTTCTTCATTCCTTTCAACCTAACACAAAAACTTTTATCAATATTCTTATATCTATTATTGCATTCACTTAATTCGCTTGTGAATTTTATGCCGTTTCATTTTATCGTGAGGATGAGATGATGTTCTTGTAACTTTTTGCTAATTTTTCTAATAAACCTTCTTACAAGACTTCTGGGTCATACCTTCTACTCACCTGATATATATATATATATATATATATATATATATATATATATATATATATATATATATATATATATATATATATATATATATATATATATATATATATGTGTGTATGTGTGTGTGTGCGTATGTATATATAAAATGTGTATATATGTATATATCTATCTGTCTATCTATCTATATATCTATCTATCTATCTATCTATCTATCTCTATCTACATATATATATATATATATATATATATATATATATATATATATATATATATATACGAGTATATATATATATATTAATTCTTCCCAGTCTCATCAATATTTCAGTTCGAATTACACCCACAACAAAACTCATCCTAAATAGCAGAGAGAGAGAGAGAGAGAGAGAGAGAGAGAGAGAGAGAGAGAGAGAGAGAGAGAGAGAGAGAGAGAGAAACCTCCGCCTGTTGAATATATATAAGCATACACAGGGCAGGTATTTTTATGTCAGCATTTATACAGGTGCACAAACTGGTTAAGCTGACTAATGAAAATATAGCTTTCCATGTGCAAGAAGCCCTGTCCATAACAAGTGATTTTTATGTCGGTGTTAATATTTCTCGTATAGAGAGACAGTGAGAGTTCACTCGTATTTTTGGAAGGCTGAGTTCAGCATTCATTGGATGTTCAACTCGCTTGATGCAATGTTTTCCAGCCGTGACCAGGAGCATGGGAGTAACGTGAACAAGTGATGAAAACTTCGTGATACCTCTGGGTTCAGAAGATTGGTTCACATGTGGTCAGGTCACCTGTGACATCATAGGTCTGTACCTTAGTATTGAACATTGAATGTAACAGTGACATCACACTCTGAGGGAGAGACTAACAAGTGAATGTGTGCATTGTTGTGTTCTCATGTGCTTTATTAAAGAGGAACTACAAAATGTCTATTCACTTCGATTTATGGCCGGATAGTTATCTCTCCTTTTGGAGTTGTGTGATTAAAACCGCTACTGTGAGGGGATGGTTTCCCAATGGCTATAGAAAGTGAATAGGACCGCTTATTAACACCTGTTTCTTTTTCAGACATTATTCAGAGTCCATGTTTTCCATTGCAGTGAACCTCTCCTTTTTTTGAGTATTTTATTATTATGCATTTTTTTTTATTTTGTTTCACGTTTTTTATGCACCATGAAACAGGATTTAACAAGAACTGTGTTTTTCTTGACAGGAAGTCTGGTTGGGTTCTGTAAGGACATTGAATTTTGGAGAATGGTGCATTTTACTTGACAATGTGACAAGAATGCCTGTCACTGGTGATTTTTGGTCTGGGAATTTTGATTCAACTGATTTGAACAGTTACCGCTCTAATTTGAGTCATAGTTTTCTTTGATTTTGTGAGAGACCATAATTTATGACTCCTAGTTTTTGCATTTATGCTTTCGTTAAATTTCCAAATAAAGTCTAGTTTTTATAACACGGCATTTAATTCAATGAGCCTTAGTCTTTGTGCAATGCAAGGTGAGAGAGAGAGAGAGAGAGAGATACCTCTTCGGGGTAAGTCCAAAACAACCTCTTAGAGGGAGTAATAGGGGGTGGAAGCAAAAATAGATAGATAACGAGTAATAGATAAGTTATGGGTTATGCTTCTGAAGAGACATAATTTACAATAGGTTGTTATATTAGGCTCTATAGGTCGGTTATTTAGGTGATGATGGGCTCTGGTGGGTTGGCAATATTATCGTCCGAGAATAGGTTTTAGATGGTTAAGCAATTCTGTTAAGGGTGAGGTTTGCGGGATACCGTCTGGTCAATCTTTCTTGTGTGTGGCAGACTGGTGTGTGTGTTTAATTATGCGTCACTTTGCGCCGGTATTTACTGCGTTTTTATGGGTGATACTGGACTTTAGTTTATCTTGAAGAGTGTTCACGGAAGAATTTAGTGTGAGCAGTGTGTTTAATTGCAGCAGCATCTCGACCGTTTGTGCGTGTTAAGTACAGGCAAGTGTATTTCTGTGCAGGCATGTGGGTTTTTTTCTTTGGTGGGAAGATTTTGATCCGTCGTCGTCAGGCAGGAGCTTCCGTAAGTGTTCAGTTATCGCCTTGGTTCTTTGATTTCTTCCGTTATTGTGTGTTTTTTTTTTTTTTTCTGGAATATGACGCGAATGTCAGTATCATATGTTATGATTTAGCGACAATTTTTTCCCCTGGTTAAGATTTTTTTTTTTTTACTGGTATTGCATGCTTTTGTTTTAAACTGTGTTTTTTTAGTTATATACAGTACATACTTGTTTTACTTTGGTTACATACGTGCACATATTTAAGGGGTTGTAACTGGGGTCAGTGTTACGGGTGTGAGCTTACTCTGTGAATTTCGCCTTGGTAACTGAGGTCGAGAAGTGGATGTGTCTCAAAGGTTTTGCTCTCAGCGATTTTTCTGTTTAGTTTTGCAAAGCAAGGTGTTGTTGGGAATAGAGGGGAGACTTTT
Organism: Macrobrachium rosenbergii; assembly: GCA_039081455.1. NCBI lineage: Eukaryota > Metazoa > Arthropoda > Malacostraca > Decapoda > Palaemonidae > Macrobrachium > Macrobrachium rosenbergii. The sequence goes on along the minus strand of JANJGK010000027.1, from coordinate 7,431,050 downwards.
TGCACTTGGGGGGGAAGGTATCAATTTACATTCCTTCTCCTCCTGTCTCCTGCGGCTTTCATTTACTTGATTCCCGTTCTCTTTACTTGAGCGTAGACTTGCATTTTCTTTCGTGGAGGGTTGACCGTGTGTGTGAGTTTTTTTTTTTTTTTTTTTTTTTTTTTTTTTTTTTTTTTTACCCTTGAAGACTTGGTGTTCATCTTGACCTATTTCAAATTGAGGTCAGCTGTGCGCACGGCCCATCTATGTGTTTTTTCCCCGTGGGGTTATGAACTGATTTTGGGGGTTAGTTGTTGGAGTAAAGGGATATTAACATTGTGGGGTTCTTCCCGTGTGGGAATTTTTGGAGAAAATCTTCTTTTGTTTTTAGTTGTCTTTGATATTCTTAGGTATCTTTTCTACTGAATGGGATATAAATGGTTTCCTTTTATTTATTTTTTATTTGAGGGTTTCTTTCCATATGACTTGGGGAATTTTGCATTTGTGATCAGCCAAGAGGGAGTTAAGCTATGCCCTCGAGGAAGGGTAAAATGTTAGCAAAGCTATTTACGAAGGGGAAAGCTGGGAAAATGGCTGGAGGGGACGATAATGAGACTTTGCTTCAGAAAATCACAACTTTCACCTCAGGAGTTCGTCCATCCCAAGGGTTCGTGGACGGTGTTCTTTCTCAACCAATGCAGATTTTTTATTGAGAGTGTTAACAATTTTCTAAATGCTAAGGGGATTAAGGATGACATAGAGGCATTCAGGGAAGCTAGGGCTCTATTAGATTTCAATAAAGGTGATTTAGGTCATCGTTGTCGCAGTCATCAATTCGCCAGGTGCAAGACTTGGTCGCGTCTCCAAGAATTTCTTAGGACAGCCTGTGGTGCTGTGGAGTGCAGAGATTCAGTCTGTGGTTTAAGTTTTTTTTTTATATAAATCTGGAAGGGCCAGAAGTCAATGGCTGAGTTGAGTTCTCAACTTTTCAACGCCACAGGAGAGTTTGTGGAGAAAATGAATGGGTCTCCATGGGCGCTGTTTGACACCATCTCCCTGGATGACCTTCATAAATTGTTGCATTTCGCTGGAATGTTAAATGATGTCCCTGATGCTATAGTGGATAGTTTTGACAAGATTACAGACCCTACGCCTGATGAGGCATTAATTTTTTCTCTAGGTTCGTTAGCATATGTCAAAAAGCCCGTTTTTTGATGGTGTATCGAAGACTTTTGTGTGTGTTTCAAAGAACCTGTCAAAAGGGGATTCAGCCTATGCTCCCGGCAGCTGTTGTGGGAAACTCGAAATTGACAGAAAGCCTAATGTAGCTTCAGTGGCCCTTTTGCCAATGTTGATGGCAATAGGAAATTTGTGGATCAGACGCCACGGTTTCGTTGTTTTAATTGTAATATGCCGGGACACATTAAGAGATTTTGCCGAGTTAAATATTGTGGCAGTTGTAAGAGTTCTGATCACCCTTGGCGGTCTTGTCCGTCTCTTAAACGGGATAATGTTAGACCTGCATTTCAGAGTTTTGGTAACTCAGGTAAGAAGTGTCCTCATGGGGAACTAGTGATCAGCGAAAATTTTCGGGAGTCCAAACAGTTAAATAGGAAAGGGTGAATTGTTCATGACATATAGGACTTCTAGCTGACGCCCAGGAGCCGAAGCCAATTATCAAAAGGGTCTGTGCATGGTGTCGAAGTCTCGGTATTTATTGATGCTGGTGCATCTGTTAATTTGATAAATTATGATTTATATCAATCGATGTTTTCCAATCACTGTTTGAGACCCACTAAAGAGACAGCGTGTGATGTTCAAGCAAATAGGTTGAGTGTTTTACCTTACACAGACGTTTGTTTGTCCCTGGGAAGTAAGGTTATCGTAAAGCCATTTTTGGTTGTACAAGGGGCTGCTTTGGGGATTACATTTTACTGGGTCATCCAGCGTGGAGGCGGAACAGAATCTCAGTTCATACGGGAGTATGAGGTACTGCTGTTGGGGTACCCGGGGTTTTCGTCCCGTACGAGGACATGGATGAGATTGAAAGGGATAATGAAAAGGGATTGGGAGTTGATAACGGTTTACAGGTTGATACTGAACATATTTCTGAGGGGAAGAAGTTTTATAAAGGTATTTTGTCAGAATAGGTGGTTTTGGGCCCATTTCCCTGTGATCTGGCTGTCTTAGACATTTTGAGGTGGTGCTTGGATGGGCGTGGCCCTTGGGAATAACAATAAGGTCTTAGGACGTGGGGCAGGGGTCAGTGGTGGTGCTATGAGCAAGTAAGATGGGCCCTTCGGGTGAGGTGGCACCGGCACTCAGTCTGCTTTTGGCCTGAGTGACCTAGGTATGTTCGGATTGAACGACATTGACTGTTCCGTGGGATTTAGGATTGTGCTGAAAGGTGATAATTCAAGGTTGTTCGTGATGAACGGATTCAGTATGTCTAAAAGACTCAAGGTTGGTTTGAATAAATGGGTTTAGTATGTCTAAAAAGACTCAAGGTTGATTCGAATGAACAAATTTGGGAAGTCACGCAAGGGCTTTGGAGTTTAGTTCATTCGAGTACACAATTAAATGCATGAATGAAAGATTGTGCTGTCGCTGCAGCAAATACTATAAAATCTTATTGCGCTGGGTAAATAGGAAGCAATAGCTTCTAATTATACACAATTGAATGCATAAATGAATGATTACGCTGTTGTCACAGCAAATATAAAATTCTATTGCTCTGTGAGAGAGGGAGAGAGAGATAATAATACGAAAGATAGAGTAAGAGTGAAGAGGCAATTCTGACGAGAGAGAGAGCGAGAGAGAGAGAGAGAGAGAGAGAGAGAGAGAGAGAGAGAGAGAGAGAGATTATGCACAATTAAACACGTGAATGAATGATTATGCTGGCATTGCAGCAAATGTTATAAAATTGTATTGCTCTGGGCAAATAGGAAGCAGTGCTTCTACGGGTACACAATTAAGTGCGTGAATGAAACAATTTAGTTGGCTTCTCACCCAAGAATAAATGCATAAAACATGATGACGATAAGATTGTGCTGTTTTGAAGTGCGCGAGATTAAACGTGGTAGAATGTGACAAGTACAAAAAATCTTAAATCTACCACTATGGGCAAAGTTATATTTGCTGAGATCACATGCACAAAAGAAGGAAAGATATTACGTTACTCTACTAGACCCGAATTTGGCACGTGATCGGTTCTGACAAAGACTGAGAGCACGTGATGTTTGTTATGACAGGGTCTGCACATGCGTGGCATCTGAACGAAAAGCGGTTGCGTGGGATCTTTATGAAATGACCGACCAATTGTGGGGAATCATTCGTCCGCCTTTTATTGAGTGCAGTTTAAATAGGAAAGGATTGCTTATGATTCATGTTAAGAGGTAGATTTTTCATGTTCGCTTTGTCATGGATGGGATATTAATGATTTAAAGAGGCGATTCCTTCATGTGCAAAATTCCTGAGGTAGGGGAATTATAAAGATTTCCCAAAGACGAATTTGGTAATCGTGTTAATTGTTTCTTGTGCTATTGTTAAGGCTATTGAGAGAGAGAGAGAGAGAGAGAGAGAGAGAGAGAGAGAGAGAGAGAGAGAGAGAGAGAGAGAGAGGAAGTCAGTGAGCAAAATTTGCTGGGCTAAGTCTTGGGTTCTTTCTCTCTTCTGGGAAATGAATGAAGGGGCGCGGTCTTCTCGCGGTTTACTGACTGGGGAAATAAAACGGAATGAAATGGAGTTTACCACGTGCTACGCTTCATTGAGGAGTTAAACAAACGCAAATGCTAGACACAAATTTTGGCTTGTGTGGCCTGAACAAAGTCTTACGCCATTATAATATTTACTCGGCAAAGGAAAATAATATGCTTGCCTAATGAATTCCTAACCTCTAAGAGGGACAGAGAAAGAGAGTAAAAATAATTCCAGCAATCCGTAAAAATTTGCTGGACAAGTAAGCCCTCATGGCTTCTAACGTGTGTCTAAGTTTTCAAATGGAAAAAATGTCCGGATCACATGGGGAGGAATACCCACACTATTTCCTGTTGGGCACTTTGAAAGTCACTTTTCATGCTACCTAACTAGCCTATAGTGAAAGACACGCAAGCTATCATGCATTAGCTATCAAAGCTTGTGGAATAGGTAGTAACTCTCTTCTCTATAACTGGGTTGCATGCACACGGTCTGACAAATTCCTAACTCTGTTTCATTCAAGATTTTGGTCACACCTAACATAAAATAACAGATAATAACACTGTGCTTACTGTGGAATTGGATCGCTTGTGCACTTATAAGGGGAATTTACGCTAGTAACAGATTCGTTTCTAATCTTGCAACCAGCTTCTAGCAAAGCTATTCAGCCATAATTGCTATTGCAAGGGGCTTGCAAGGGTTGGGGGGGCGGGGGCGCCAGTTTGCAAGGCGATCTGAGCACAAAGGTCGCCACTGATATGGTTCTAAGCTGAAGGCTAAGGTAACTTATCTTGCGAAGGTGAATCCCGACTCTAACAATGGGTTCAGGTAAAACCTTATACAAAGATTTTGGCTGAGGGCCTTCTCTAAAGGGGGAAGTTATCAGGTAAACATTTAGGTTTCACTTAATTAATTATATTCACATTAGCAAAACACACATATCAGAAGAATGCAAAGCATAAATTAAGACAGGTAACAGAGTCCTGTCGTATAATAAGGTTAACAAAAAAATTGATAATTCTCTGAAGAAACTCAAAAGGCAACCCTCTTCAAAGGGCACCGCAGGGGAAAGGAACAGTGGTTATGGCACACAAGATGATAAACAGATCCACAGCAGGCTAACTCCTATCTGCAGTCAAGAACACACTTGTTACTTAGCTGCAGTAAGGCACTTTGATCAGGGAATCGAGGAATTGCACAGAAGGTGCTTAGAAAGGACTCGATTCTGATAACTTGGATTTTAAACAATTATGTTACACTTCACTGGTTCATAAATTCAAACAACACAAAATAATAGCAATACAGGTCTTGTTGTAGGTATATCGTACTATGAAAGGAAATGGAAAATAGCAAAAGATTGACAGGGATGTGACTGACACAAGAACCTTGACTCTCGAACATTACCTTCTTCGGAAGACGGATTCCTCGTCTTTGGGGGCGCCAGTGATGGAAGGTAGTGTTTAAGGGGATTCACTACAAAAGTAACTTAGGCTCTAGACAGACACATGGGACAGCAAGGGGCAGCTCAGGGGAGCAAGGGAGGACGAAGTGTCCTGAGTAAGTTCCAGCGTCTTCTAAGAACAATGTGCCCATGTGATGCCCTTTTATAGCATCGGGAGATTAAGAGCCTGCTCCTTGTAGATGGTGCTGTATGGCAGCAGGACCACATTTTCTATAAGGGTCGCACACATGGGACATGGGGTCATCCGGCCCAGGTGTTCAAGATAACGCCAGTCACATGAGTCAGTTGCTAAGCGCGGGAGCCGCTTTCTCTTTTGACTTTTCTCCTCTGCCGGCTTTGCTTGCCTCAGGCAGGATAACCATCTCTGACAGAACAACACCTGAAATCAAGGTGTTTGGGCAGTCACTTCGACAAGGAAAAGGAATTACGAGCTCACCCAAAAGGGGTAGTGGTAAGAGGAGTCAAATCGGGGCAAAGTTTACCCACAGTTAACCTTTACGGTTGAAATGAAAACAATGGACATCATTTCAAAAGAATGTAAAATATTCTTATACTGTATCTTACTTTACTTCTTGGAGGATGAGATGGCATGTGCCAGGTTCACCTCATTACAATATATACACAAAAATAAAATAATAATGATTGGTACATTAGCATGAAATAAAATTAATGACTACCGAGAACAATTCTGATAATTCTCTTGACTTTGCTGGTTATCGGTTTAAGTTGATAAAATTAAATTGTTTCTCTATTAACCTGTGATACATTCACATAACCTAATGCAGAATAAGGTAACATTACAGTCTGCACACACACACATACACACACTGATATATTACACAAGTTCTTCATTTTGCTCAGGAACAAACGAATTCCGAAAAACATCGATATCTGAGACACTCAAAATGTTGGCCTTTACCTTATACATCTAGTTTACATATCAAAGACCAAATAACCTTCATAGGACTTTGACTCTTTGTAAAATTCACTCAAACATCAAATCTCTTTTTGAGCAACAAAAGCAAACATAAGGTATAAAGACGAAGTTTTACGGAATTCGACGATACAACTGAAACTTATTCTAATATTTTTTTTAGTTGGCTCAAAGTTTCTTCAGCGAATGGAAGCTCATTTTGTAAGTAAACATTCATCGCTTCTGGGGTGATTTACCTATAAAGAAAATAAAGAAAAAACTGGGACAGGAAAGTTTAAACAAACATTTTGTTTATCTAAGAAGCAGGTTTCCGCTGCGTCTAGTCGAAAGGCTTATGTATTTCATTAATGAAAGAATACATATATTTTTTCCCTGTGAGATATGATTTTACTTGATGTGTAGGAGAAAAATTCTGATGTATTTGATTTCAGTTGTGTTTTTTGCCTCACAGATTTTTTTTATCTTGTTATGTTTTTCTAATCGGAAACGGTAAAAAAGGCACAAACCTAGGGGGATGTGGTCTCTTTTCTACAAGGCGGAGTTGGAGCGGTTGGACAGCGAGATAAAGAGACCCAGAAAATAAAGGAGGTGAAGTACAAGGATCTAAAGGTGAAACTGGGAGAAAAAATCAGTTACCCTGTGAATAATTTAGTTAGAGGTGTTGGTCAGCAAGACTGAAAGAAACAGAGAATGGAGGTCAAGTAAAAGGCCAAAACGTCGGTGCAGCTAGAGACCGAAGGCACGCTAAAAACATCCCATAGTAATGCCTACAGTGCACCACGTGAAGTGCACTGACGGCACTAACCCTCTCTTAGGCGTATACACACAGTCCTGTTTCAGACAGAGAGGGCTGCAAGTTGGTATGTTGATCATCGACCCTGCAATCATCAAACAACAAATTGCAGCCCTCTAGCCTCCTCAGTAGTTTTTATTTTATTTAAGGTTAAAGTTAGCCATAATCGTACTTCTGGTACCGCTATAGGTACAAACAACACAGGCAACCACCCGACCGTGGCTGAGTTTCATGGGCCGCAGCTAAGAGTTTCATGGGCCGTGGCTGAAAGTTTCATACAGCATTATACGCTGTACAGAAAGCTCGATTGCGCTGAAGAAACTTCGGTCCATTTTTACTTTTTTTATTTTTTGTTTTTTTTTTGGTGTGGAGAGATTCTTCTGCCTCTTATCTTGGCCAGGAAAGTTTCCTTTTGAGAAGAAACGATTCTTCATCTTTCTCCTTGTGTCAAATTCGTCTTCTTAATGGACAGTAAATCTTGCAATCCTTTTCCAGAGTGGCGTTTATTTATTTATCTCTCTCTCTCTCTCTCTCTCTCTCTCTCTCTCTCTCTCTCTCTCTCTCTCTCTCTCTGCCCGTTTCAAATCCTCTTTTATGCTTTATCTTTCAAATGTGTTTTAATTTTTCTTCATTTTTGTTCCTCGGTCACGAAATTGGCAGAGAATTTCTGAAAGAATGTAAAGAGAATTGAAGGGATTCTTCTTTAGGTTGGACAGCATTTCTGAACAGCATTTTCGAATAAACAGCATTTACTAGCGCTTTCGAACAGCGTTTGAACAGCATTTTCGAACTTAATATTTTGACAGCATTTTTGCACATTTCAATAGGATTTTTGCACATTTTACAGCATTTTAGAAAAACATCTTTTAACAGCATTTTCGAACGGCATGTTTAACATTTTCGAGCAGCATTTTAACACCATTACCGAGCAGTATTATCGAAAAGTTTTTAACATTTTCAAACAGCCTTTAAAAGCACTTTTGAACAACATTTAACAGCACTTTCGAACAATATTTTAACAGCATTTTTGAACAGCATTTTAACAGCATTTTCGAACAGAATTTTAAAGCACTTTCGAAGAGCATTTCAACAGCAATTTAACATCACTTTCGAACAGCGTCTTTCAACAGCATTTTAACAGGCCTTTCGAACATAATTTTAACAGCAGATCCGAACATCGTTTTCATAGCCTTTCGGTCAGCGTTTTCAACTGCATTTTAACAGCCCTTCGGAACAGCATTTTAAGAGCACTTTCGAATATATTTTAACAGCATTTCGAAGAGCATTCTAACAGCACATTCGGACAGCATTTTCAACATTTTGGAACAGCATTTTACAGTATTTCCGAACAGCATCTTTTTACAGCATATCCGAATAGCCTTTTAACAGCACTTTCGAAGTACATTTTGACAGCATTTCCGAAAAATATTTTGGCAGCATTTCCGAACAGCATTTTAACAGTGCTTCCGAATAGTATTTTA
>JANJGK010000027.1:7416867-7422605 GCA_039081455.1 Macrobrachium rosenbergii | reverse complement strand
TACATATATATGTATATATACTGTATATATATATTATGTGTATGTGCATGCGTCTGTATGTATATCACAAATAAAAATAAAAGCATATTTAATATTAAATTCATAACACCTTAGGAATCAGCATTTACCCAAAGGGAATCGTAATTCATTAATGCGCTTATCAACTACGATTTCCTTTAGTATAAGTTATTCCCAAGGTAAAGTGATTTTGATATTGAATTATGTTTTTTACTCTTTTCTCAAATTTAACAAAATTTCCTTTCTCATATATTATTTATAGAAAAAAAACACAGATCTCCAGCGAGTTTTTCCTTAAAAACTTTTGGGTAACTGGAATGGCGTCATGTCTTTTTCTGTTTTCCAGTCTTTCAGTTCAGCTGGATATCAGATCTTCAGCTACAAGTCTCGATAAGTATGAGAGCCAATATGGCTTCCAAAATTGATTTAGGGAGAGGAAGGAGCTGATGTGGAATGCTTCGAGTTGCTCATATTTCCAGACTCTCTCTCTCTCTCTCTCTCTCTCTCTCTCTCTCTCTCTCTCTCTCTCTACTCTCTCTCTCTCTCCTCTCTCTCATGATTTTAGTAACTGCTAGTGCATGCAACCAGTGTTATACATAATAAGAATTCGTTGTAATATAATTCTTATAAGAACTTTGAATTCAATAATTATTCTTCCTAATTTTTCTCATTCGAATTGTTTGCTCAAAGTCAGGCCAGAGGTCGTATGCTGAATAAGGTTAAGTACTTAAACTCCAGAAGAAAGCACAAAAAAGTCTCATATTATTAGGATCAGAAGGAATAAAATTCTTACTTTTAAGAATGTTATGCTGTGCCTTCTTTGTAATTCTTCTGAAGAGAGGATCTTATTCTGAATGTAATCAAGATGTACAAGTTCACGTTTATTGGAAACTCTTAACTTTAGAAATATTGCATTGAAATTGTCTACATTCAGTATTCATGAGAAAATTTTTGAATAACATTCGTCGAAGAAGTCTTTTCGAGTACTTAAGGAAATTAGAAAATTTCAAAATAATTTTGTAACAATCAATTCTATCCACTCAATGCGAAACGGACATTTTTAAAATAGTTAATGTTCCATTGATTAAATGAGTTTTAAATTCCGTTTTCCAGCTCAAAGTTTTATTGGTTTTTCGAATAGAAAATATAAAGAGAGAGAGAGAGAGAGAGAGAGAGAGAGAGAGAGAGAGAGAGAGAGAGAGAGAGATCACGAATACGAAAACCAAAAAGTCTGCCCTGAAACGTAAACATTTGGTGTAATTTTAGGTTTAAGGAGGAAAGTGAGTTTGTCGTAGTTCATTTTTCATTTTCCTTTTTTTTTATGGTCGTTAAATAATATTCTGGTGAACAGTTACACTTTTGAGAGTCATGTCTTCTTCTTTGGGTATAATCAAAGGTTTTGCATTATTCGCTTCTTGAACTTGACTTTCTGAGAGACTGCTACTTTACCTGTTGAGAGAATAGGTTGAGAATGATTTAAAATTGCTCTTTATTGAAAACGGCAACGCCTATATATTCATCTATGAGATATATATATATATATATATATATATATATATATATATATATATATATATATATGATATATATATATATATATATATACATACATACATACATACATACATGTACATACATACATGTACATACATATGTATATATATACATATATATATATACATATATAATTGTATATATACAGATGTATATACATGTGTATATGTATATATACACATGTATATGCATATATGTACACGTACATACATACATATATATATATATATATATATATAGATATATATATATAGATATATATATATATATAGATATATATATATATATATAGATATATATATAGATATATATATATATATATAATATATAGATATATATATATAGATATATATATATATAGATATATAATATATATATATATATATATATATATATATATATATATATATATATATATATATATAGATATATATATATATATATATATATATATAGATATATATATATATATATATAATATATATATATAGTATATATATAATATACTATATATATATATATATATATATATAGATATATATATATAGATATATATATATATAGATATATATATATATATAGCATATATATATATATAGATATATATATAGATATATATATATATATAGATATATATATATATATAGATATATATATATATATAGATATATATATACAGTATATATATATATTATATATATATATATATATAGTATATATATATTATATATTATATATATATAGGAAAAAATACGTTGGCTCAAGCGGGCCAGAGCATACAGAAGGACAGGGTGACAAGGAGATAGCCAGTCATCAAAAGGTGATATATTTATTGCTGACGTGTTTTGTAACAGCATAGTTACATCATCAAGGCTAAAAGAGAAAGCAACACAAATTAAAAATGCATGGAATATCATTGACTTTAAGGGTCTAAAAAATTTTTAGAAAACATACATTAAGACAAAACAATTTACAAAGCACCTGCTAGCTAAAAGTTGAAGGCTGAATGATTCGGAAGGAGGGAGAAAGCAGCGAAGAAAACATGCTCAAACCAGATATATACAACTGTGCAGAGGGGGTGTGAGTGTTGAACTTGGGCACCAACTGCTTAATAAGTAACGACTCTAAGAGGAACAGTTTCGTGTAAACGGCTTGTTTGGCCCAAGGACAGAGAAGTCAGAATAGATGATACTGGTATTACAAATTTTGTGTGATTTCTGATATTAGAAAATTTGGGGATTGGACAATCTGCAGCCAGTATGATAGCTTACACTATTATGTGACTCAGCTCTGGCCTTAAGCAATAGTTTAGTTGAACCTATGTAAGTCCCCAAATCAATAATCTGACTTCTCTGTCTTGAGTCAAACAAGCCGTTTACACGAACTGCTCATCTTAGAGTCATTATTTACTAAGCAGTTAGTGCCCAAGTTCAACACTCACGCACCTCTGTACAGTTGTATCTGGCCTGGGCCGGTTTTCCTCAAAGCTTCTCCCTTCTTTCTGAATCACTCAGCCTTCAACTTTTAGTGTAGCAGGTGCTTTTTAAATTGTTTTGTCTTAATGTATGTTTTCTATAATTTTTGAGACTCTTAAAGTCACTCATGTATGTGCACATACACACACACACACACACACACACACACACACACACACACACACACACACACACACACATATATATAGTATATATATATATATATATATATATATATATATATATATATATATATATATATATATACATAAATATGTAAATGTATATGTATATATATATATATTATATATATGCATGTATACAGTATATTTATACACTATGTATAAACCCCTTCCTCTATTTTCTTTTTTATTACTTCCATCGTCGTCTTGGCTGGTACGTTGGTGAACAGGGAAGTTACATCCAAACTTGCGAGTTAACGTAAAAGACTGTAAATTTGCAAGTTTGAATGTAACTTCCCTGTTCACCGGCGTACCAGTCAAGACTACGATGGAAGTAATAAAAAAGAATATGGAGGAAGGGGTTTATACATGCGACCTATCAGCAGCCCTCAGCGTTAATGGTGTTCAAGTGGGGCGAAAACCATTATATACAAAAAAATGGCGTGGCATGGTTCGAGTCTTTCACCAATCATAACTTAATATCTTTATGGAATGGTTTGAAACGGAAGAGGTGGGTAAAGTAAATAAAGGGAACTTAAATATCGTAAAATGGGTAAGATACGTGGATGCCATCTTGATTATTTATAATGGAGAAAGGGAAGATCTACACAAGTTCCTATAAAACATAAATAAACTAAATGAACACACGAAGTTCACAATAGAAGAAGAGAAGGAGGGAGAAGTTCCTTTCTTGGATGTCCTGGGTAAAGAGGGAAGGGGAAAATTTAAAATTCAAGGTATACAGGAAGAAGAGACACCAATTCACACATACATATGTTCTCCGGTCATAGGAAAGAAATAAAAAATAGGAGTAATGACAGGGTTGGCCATTAGGGCACATAGGATTTGCAGTCCCGAATTCTTAGATGAAGAGCTGGAATACCAGAGGGAGAGTTTTAGGAGATTGGATACCCTAAGTATTGATGGGAGTGGGCACACATCAAGGCTAGGAAAAACTATTTTGGGGAGAGGGAAAGGATAGAAAAGGAATATTTGGTAGGAAGAAAATAATTACAGTCCCCGGACAACAACTCTGTTACACCATCAACAGGAAGCTAGATAATTTCAAATTGATAGGCAGCTACAAAAACGCCATTAGGAATAAGATAGTTAGAAACAAAAAATCGGTAGAATGGGGGAGAGATGAGAGTGGGGGTTTATATGGTAGCATGTTTAGACTGTGAAGATGGGTTCTAGGCGAAACTGGCAAATCCTGTAAAGAGCGAAGCAAACAATACTTCCAGAATATCAAGGTCTAAAGAATACCAGGTCAGACCGTCTCAGCGTTACTGCGCATATTTGTGACGTCACTGGTAGTGTGGCCATAAAAGAAAACCAAGAAAAAATAGAATGAAGGGTCACTATGGGAATTGTTTGCCCACACCCATTCTCTCTCTCTCTCTCTCTCTGTCACGACCTTGGGTGAGAAAAGGTCCCCGTTAATCTACAGGTACTGCTGAATTAAAGAGATTGAATAACCCTCCATATGTCTCTCTATTGCAGTTTGGCTAATGCAGTAGCCTAACCGTGTAAATCCGGCCCAGGTGTGTCTCTTAAGACAAAAATAGTTAAGAACCTCATGTTCATATTTTTACAATTTCTTCCACATCATTCAACATAAGACAAGGATAAGAAATTCTCTTTAAATTTCGTGCTGTTTAATGAAAGTACACAGAAACAAGAAAGCAAGTAAAACTTTTTAAATCTTTATTATGAAAGTTATTTTGTTAATTTTGCATACTTTCTCTTTTGATTTCTCTCAGAAGACATGTTTTTGTTTAGGACTCATATCCTAAAAAACATGCGGCACCCTGACAAATAGGGCAATAACCTCATTAGGTAAATTTACATATTGATGCATATAAGAAATTAATATTTTGGTAGCGTCTTTCCAGGTTTCAGTGACTTCTCTCCATGGATAGCAGACAAAAATTCTTTCCATTTTTTGAAGTTCACTGAAGAAAAAAACACTCGGTGTCATTAAGCCATTTTCCTGGCTCCGGCTAGCTGCCTCATTCCATGTCCCTTCCCCAGGTTTTATGTGGGAACCAAGATGTTGGAACTGTGGAAATCTAAAAGCTCTATATCCACCTAAATAGCGCAGTCCTTCTGTTTTCATCTCATTTTCCAGTTCTAAGGGGAGTATAGCATCATCACAATCTTTATCTGCAATATCATCCATCTCTAAGTTGTCAGGATCAAGAAAGGCAAACAGCATAGCAGATAAACACAGTTCCTGGTCTAAGTTGTTCTGGTCACAATCAATTGCCTGTACACTGTTACTTGAACATTGCAATATATCGTGTACCATAGTTATGTCCTCATTTTTCTTTTCAATATTGCAGTTCTCAGCAACCAGCTGGCTTTCCTTTCCTAAAAGATGTGACCTAATTCTATGTTTAAAAGACACAGGTGAGGGATGTTCATATGCAGCACCTTTTTGCCTTAGACTAGCAAACAGATGCTCCAAGCCATCCTGGTTTAGCCTGTATGTTAATATGTATGAAAT
>JANJGK010000027.1:7406867-7411867 GCA_039081455.1 Macrobrachium rosenbergii | reverse complement strand
TCGTTTTTGATGTAATTTGTTTCATTTTAGGCATATAAGGGAGGGAAACTATTTTCTTGTTTTCTGTATTCCATGTACTCTGCATTTCCCCTGTAAGAAATCCTCCTATACACAGGAATCTATCTTCGGAAGAAAACTGAAAGAAGTTTTTGTTTGGTTCATTATTATTATTATTATTATTATTATTATTATTATTATTATTATTATTATTATTAGTAGTAGTAGTAGTAGTAGTAGTAGTAGTAGTAGTAGTAGTAGTAGTAGTAGTAGTAGTGGTTGTATCACTATGAAACGTGGGAAAATAAAAAACAAATAAATATATACAGAACAAAATCAACAAACAGGCAACCATGACACAAAGCAAAGAAAAACTAAAGAAAGATCGATTTAACTTAGGTAGGTCACTCGGGTCTCTCTCCCTCCAGTTGCCTCAGAGCTGTTGGAGTAATAGGATGCGTCAGCTCGCTCGCGCCCCTGCTTCCCTCCGGTGCGTCATCTTCTTCTTCTTCTTCTTCTTCTTCTTCTTCTTCAGCCGGTGCTGAAATTCCTTCCTTCCTTCTTTTATGTATATCTAGACTAGAGGTGGACTCTTCAAGTGCTCTCTCTCTCTCTCTCTCTCTCTCTCTCTCTCTCGTATGCTTCAATGAACGATGTAGGTTGTTGTGGGGAATAAAGTGCTGTTGGGGTGGGGGTCTCCTCCCACCCCACCCACACAAACCCCCACACAGCACCCCACACAAACACTCCCACAGCACCCCACACCCACACAGCACCCTCACAAACACTCCCACAGCACCCCACACCCACACAAACACCCTCACACCTACACAAACAACCCCACACCCACACAAACAACCCAACATCCACCCCATACAAACACAAACACCCCCACACCTACACAAACAACCCCACACAAATACCCCCAAACCCACACACACAATCATACACCCACACAAATACCCCACTAACAACCCCACACCTACACAAACAACCCCACACCCACACAAATACCCCCAAACCCACACACACAATCATACACCCACACAAATACCCCACTAACAACCCCACACCTACACAAACAACCCCACACCCACACAAATACCCCCACACCTATGCAACCACTCCACACCCACACAAACAACCCCACACTCACACAATACCCCCAAACCCACACAAATAATCCCACACCCACACAAACACCCCCAAATCCACACAAAATCCCAAAACCCACACAAACACCCTATACCCACACAAACACTTCTCACACCCACGCGGCTTCATAGCTTCCCCTAGTTTTAACAGAGGAGAGAGAGATTAAAGAGTAGACGAAGTCTCTCTCTCTCTCTCTCTCTTTCTCTCTCTCTGACAGTATGAGGCATTATATATATTTTATCTAATAATAATAATTCGGTATATTTCATTATTAGCAGCTTCTTCACTCACAGACTGTTATTATTATTATTATTATTATTATTATTATTATTATTATTATTATTATTATTATTATTTTATGTAATAATTATGTTGCATTTGATGAATAATAATAATCATAGGTATTGTATATTGAATATTGGATCCAGGGTATGAAAGCAATTAGGAATTAGTGCATTTGGGGGGGAGGCCTGGCGGGGTATTGTTTTTTTTTGGGGGGGGGATGTTTGCTGACTCCCCTGCCCGGGACATGTTCACTGGCCTCCCCCCCCCCGCCCCCCTTATATCCCCCAGGTGTCCATCCCCCCGCCCCCCCTTATATCCCCCAGATATCCATCCCCCCCCCCTCCGCCAACCCTTTGCTCCTGCCACAACCAGCTTTTTTTGGTAACTTTTTTGTATACGTTATCGCCTATATTTTCCCTTTAGGACAGTGTTGCCGTCAGACGTTTCATCTTTATGCTATGAGAGAGAGAGAGAGAGAGAGAGAGAGAGAGAGAGAGAGAGAGAGAGCCATTTAGTAACTGAAAGTATATTTTTGAATTACAACGGCCAACGAATTGAGAAAGGAAACAAAGACTAAAAAATTCCTTGTCTATGACGTTCTCTCTCTCGCTCTCTCTCTCTCTCTCTCTCTCTCTCTCTCTCTCTCTCTCTCTCTCTCTCTCTCTCTCTGTCGGTTTTTCCAAGTATATGAAAATAATTCGGTATATTATTTCACCATTAGCTTCGTACAAGACGTGCAGTAATCACGCATAGGCCTACACCAATAAAATCAATTATTATTATTATTATTATTATTATTATTATTATTATTATTATTATTATTATTATTATTATTATTATTATTATTCAGATGAACAATAATAATAATAATAATAATAATAATTGTCTCAGTGAAGCTTTATCGGTCAAGGCCAGTGGTTCCCAAACTTTTTTTGGCCACACCTAATCACCTTCAATCCTGATGCCCCCTGGGGTGATTATATATATATATATATATATATATATATATATATATATATATATATATATATATATATATATATATATATATATATATATAATTTTTATATTCACGTTGGGAACCACTGGTACTCTAGGCCTATGCATAATTGCTGCACGTCTTGTACGAAGTTCATGGTGAAATAATACGCTGAATTGTTTTTATGTACTTAGTAAAAACGACAGAGAGAGAGAGAGAGAGAGAGAGAGAGAGAGAGAGAGAGAGAGAGAGAGAGAGAACGTCACAGACAAGGAATTTTTTAGTCTTTGTTTCCTTTCTCAATTCGTTGGCCGTTGTCATTCAAAAATGTACTTTCAGTTACTAAATGGCTCTCTCTCTCTCTCTCTCTCTCTCTCTCTCTCTCTCTCTCTCTCTCTCTCTCTCTCTCTCTCTCCATAAAAGGCTTTATAATAATTCGGCACATTTCATCATTAGCTTCGTAGAAGACGTGCAGCAATCATGCGTAGGCCTAGACAGATAAAATCAACAGCTCCTCTGGGATAAATTATTATTATTATTATTATTATTATTATTATTATTATTATTATTATTATTATTATTATACAGAAGACATTGAAGCTCTATTTCCATAGTGTGTGTATTGGTAGGATGCTTGGAATTATATAGCGAGGGACTGAAAGGCTTCTTTACGTAAACATTCAAACTTCGATTTTACTTAGATAACAACTCATTTCAACGATTTATTACAATATATAGATAGAAAATACATTTTTGTTTTCTCATGTCGTAAAGATCATTCTTGGTTTTTGCTAAAACTGAAAAAATAAATCGATTTGCAAAGCAAATGTTGCCTGAGCATATTTTGATATACATAAATATCTATCTTACCTATCCGTGTATCCATACCCATACCCATATCTGTACTATACCTATCCATATACCCATACCCATATCCATTCCATACTCATATCCGTACCACACCCACACCTGTACTCATACCCCTACCATACCCATACTCATACTGATTCCCATACCCACATCTGTACCGTACTCATATCTGGACAATACCTATACCCATATCTGTACAATAACCATACCTATACCCATACCTATACCTGTACCAATACGCATACCCATACCTATACCCACCATATCTATTCCATATCCATATACATACCATAACATTCGCATACTTTCCGGTCATATACAAACTTCATAAAAAATGTAAAAGGGAAGGGGGAGGGGGAGGGGGAGGGGGAGGGAAAAGGAAAAGGGATGGGAAAGAAGGAGGGGAGCAGAGGAGGAAGGGGTGAGGGGTATTATCATTTTTCCATGAGGGAGTTAAGGTCCCAGGGAGAATGGGGTGGGTTTAGGGACCACGCCGCTTAAACGGGTTTATCGTAAAACATCATAACACCAATACCCATACCCATACCCATTTGAATCCTGCTCAATTCTCTGCAAGTCAATCGAATTTTGACTGAGTTCTTTCGAGAGAACCGAAGCCTTTTTTGGCATATATTTTTCATAATTCTTCTTCGTCTCCTGTGGGTTTAACCCCCCCCCCCCCCAACCTCTCTCACTCACTCTCTAACACCACATCATGGCTCCCGGTGCCCAGATACCAGCAGAATGGCCAGTTCTTTTCTTCGTCATCTACGATAGTCGGTATCGTTTTTGTCCATATTATCATTAGAAACTGCTGTTGTCTGCGCTCTGTAGAACTATTTTGTTTTTATTGAGAGAGAGAGAGATAATTCTGTGGCTTTTCTCACTTTCTAGAATCAGTCTTACAGGTATTTATATTCATCTTTCTCTCTCCGGAGACGTCTTCGCTGTTTGACGTTGTAGGAGGGACTCGTAAAAAGACACTTGTCGGACGGACATAATGCACACATACGCAAAGACACAAACATACAGACACATAAACATATGAGCTTACGTACATGCTCACTCACATGTGTCAAGAGAGCCAAACTATTCTCTCTCTCTCTCTCTCTCTCTCTCTCTCTCTCTCTCTCTCTCTCTCTCTCTCTCTCTCTCTCTCTGTTGCTTTGCTCAGGAATATGGAAATAACTCAAGTCGTCTTCTCGCATTCTGGGGCGTGTGTCCCTCAGAGAGAGAGAGAGAGAGAGAGAGAGAGAGAGAGAGAGAGAGAGAGAGAGAGAAAGCAAAAGTTACAGTGTAGACTCAATGACATACGATTATAACAGTGATCAAAGTGTATTATTATATTATTTATTATTAATATTTAATATTTGTAATATGATTAATAATCTTTGGTTTTTGCATTTCCAGAAACTCCGCACTGTCGTCGGGTTTGGTGAGTGTTGATAATAAATTTTTCTTATTAGTTTGTGTTTTTGTAGTTTATTGTTTTAACTTTTTTTTTTATTTGTGTATTGTCATTTATTCTTTTGCTTCTGCTTCTTTAGAAATCTTGAGAATTCGTAATGTTGTCGTTTTCTTTGCTATTTTTGAATGTGTGTGTGTATTTATTATTACTTTTGTAATTTTTATTATTATTGCTATAATTATTATCATCAGTATTATTTTGAGATACTGTATTAGATTTTACTTGTTTCTGTATTGATATACTATA
>JANJGK010000027.1:7376867-7404367 GCA_039081455.1 Macrobrachium rosenbergii | reverse complement strand
CAGTGGAGGGAGGAAAGTGAAGAGAGTCCACTTACAAAAGTGTTCTGGTTCAAGTCTTGAGGTTGAACATGTGGAGGGAGTACAAGGGACAGGCAAGAGGGATGGACGGCAAGTGTCCTCGGTGAAGTCCTGAGCGCTTCTCTCCTCTAACTGCTGTTTCATGGCCCATATGTAACATTGGGGGATTAAGCCTGAGCATCATTGTAGGTGTTGAAGTCAATGCCTGCTCTATCTCTATAGGGTCACGCATGTGGGGTCATCTCCCAGGTATCATGGCGGCTGGCATATAATCAGGAACTATATGCCTGACGCTTTCTCTTTTGGCTCCTTTGCCACTTGTCGGGCACCGGCGAGGATTAGCATCTTCGAAGGCTGCACATAGGGATAAGGATCTCAGGCAGTCACTTTGAACAGGGAGGTATTAAGGGCTTACCCATACAGGGAAAAAGGGAGAGAATTGGTGAAGGGGCAAAGGAAACCCACAGTTCTTTTATATAAAAATGAGTAAAATGAGTTTTAATCTTTTATCTCTTACATTGTTATTATAAAAAGCTGGTGAGGTTGCTTGGAAAAAAATTTCCTTTGTTGAAATATATATATATATATATATATATATATATATATATATATATATATATATATATATAAATATATATATATGCACACACACATATATACATATATATATATACGTGTGTATATATATATATATATATATATATATATATATATATATATACACATACATACAGACACACACACACACACACACACACACATATATATATATATATATATATATATATATATATATATATATATATATATATATATATATATATATATACATACACATATATGTGTGTGTGTATGTCTGTGTTTATGCGTATACATCCAGTACAGGTTCTTTTGAAGTAGAATTTAGAGAAAGCCCTAAAAAGGAAGATAAAAAATAGTCAGGCTGAATAGGTTCTTGAAATTTCATAAGTTGAAGTTGTACTTGAAAGTTAGAGTTTTCATAAGTCTAGAACAGTCTCTCTTGCTTTATGGGCATTTATCTTGTGGGAAAATGAAACTATATCTTAAATATCTTACCGATTTGAGAATAATTCTTTAAAAAAGAATATTATTCGGAGTCAGAAGGCAGGATAGAGTGAGA
Source organism: Macrobrachium rosenbergii (assembly GCA_039081455.1). NCBI lineage: Eukaryota > Metazoa > Arthropoda > Malacostraca > Decapoda > Palaemonidae > Macrobrachium > Macrobrachium rosenbergii. The sequence goes on along the minus strand of JANJGK010000027.1, from coordinate 7,403,208 downwards.
AATTATAACTTAAAGGAAATGCAGATGCAATAATGACGAAAGGTAGACGGAGATGGCTTGGACACGTCCTTCGCATGGGAGACCAGAGCTTGATGGAATGAAAGAGAGATTCCTCTGATGTGCTGTTATGGATAAATTACTCTCAACATCATATCTATATAATGAAAATTATGCTGATTGGTTTATTACAATATTCTCTTCATTGTTAAAGAAATCACAAAGTTTATAAAAGTCTGAATAACTTTGAAAGACTTACCATAGAAGTTAAAGCCTTTTTTTTTTTTTAACTAATTTCAAGACTTTTAGACAAGAGGAAATGTGTATTATTAGGCAGACAGCTCTTCCAAACTCTTGGCGTCATACAAATGCTTGAAACTTCTCAGCTGGAGTTTTTCTTTGAGAGAAGAAGAAGAAGAAGAAGAAGAAGAAGAAGAAGAAGAAGAAGAAGAAGAAGTAGAAGAAGAAGAAGAGGAAGAGGAAGAATAATGATTTCGACCTCCTTTCTGCAAGAGGGAGAAGAAGACTAACGGAGGTTCTCGGATCCTCTAAAGTCTTTATTTAGTCTTTATTTAGTCAGCGCCTTCAGACACACTCTTCCTTTTATCCCCCTTAACTTTTTTTTCCTAACATTATTATTGTGGGAGAAAACTGGACCACGTTATGGGTTCCCCTATTCTCCAGTCGACGTGTTACACATAGCGTCTTGTTTATGTCAAAGAACACCGAGGAATGAATGAACAAACAAGGAAGTATTATTGTAGTGTGCCTTGAGTTTGAATCTCTCTCTCTCTCTCTCTCACTCTCTCTCTCTCTCTCACTCTCTCTCTCTCTCTCTCTCTCTCTCTCTCTCTCTCTCTCTCTCTCTCTGAACAATCCCTCATTTAGAACAATGTGCTTTGAACTTGAATCTCTCTCTCTCTGAAAATTCCCTCACTTACCATTGTGCTTAGAACTTGAACCTCTCTCTCTCTCTCTCTCTCTCTCTCTCTCTCTCTCTCTCTCTCTCTCTCTCTCTCTCTCTCTCTCTTTGGGAACATTCCCTACACGTGACACTGCATCTGGTGCTCGACTAAATTCCAGCAACAACACGAAACAGGAATTCCAATGCCATTATCCTCATCTGTTCAACCTCCAGTAAGCAAACGGAAGCGAATTCAGGCGACTTCAGTCGCCTTATGGGGATGATTAAAGAAGCCTTTAACTCATTATGCCCCAAACAGGAGGCCCTCCACCCCCACCCCAGTCCCCAAGAGGTTCCAAGAATATGGGGAAATAACCGTAAAAGGGGCATTCGTCCCCCTCCCCCTTAAATGAATGACTCACTCAATCGTCGCATCCCCTAAAGAAATATGGAACTGCAAATCAGCTCGATGTTTTATCCAATTTAGAGGAGAGGGAAGTTGATTATACAACTACGAAGTATCGATTTCTTTAAGGCAACGATATGGAGGTGAAGTCGACTCTCTCTCTCTCTCTCTCTCTCTCTCTCTCTCTCTCTCTCTCTCTCTCTCTCTCTCTCTCTCTCTCTCTCTCTCTTCTTGTACCAGTTTCACAACTAAAAGCATAAAATAATATTTAAATCCACCGTTACTTGTCTAGCACTAGAATCCATTACGAAACCTCCCACTAAGATCTCACTTGTCAAGATCATTCATAGATATCAACTGATCACTCAGTGCAGTATACTGATGCTTTAGTTTCAGCAGGCCTCATGCCAACACGGGCTCTGCTCTTGGGCAGCCCTCAATATCAATGAAATAACGATAAACACTTCGGAGATGTTAGAACTGGTGCTACAGAAGGATTCGTTTTACTTTCATTATATTTCTTCCAAAGTCTCTTGTTTAGGCCTAGTTGTTCTTGTTTTCTGTTCTTCAGCCGAAAACTCCTTTTCTCTCTTGTCAGACGATTTTATTTACCTTTTCTCTTGTCTTATTCAAAGGTAAATGAAAAAAGGATTTGGTTTGCCTGGTTCAGTAGATAGTTGTCAACACCCGATATATGCAGTTAGTTCTTCAAAAATAATCTCAGAAATTCGACTTCATATTATATAATTTTACATGCAAATATCCCGTGAGAATAATAATAAAAATACATTGAACGGGAACAATTGTTATCTCTTTGTTTATTTTTTTTAGCATTTCAAGGGGGAAGATTAGTGACTTCTATATCATTCATTTTACCTGAAGAAAAATGATCCAGCTGAGAGGGATAATATTTCTGCTTTTCCTTTTACGTTTTTGAAGACATATTTAAGGGTAAAAGGAAAACTAACTTTACATTTCAACGCCTTATTTTTCTTAGTCTGCTTGATCGATAAACAAGTCTGCATAATCGATTATTTTTTTAAGAGCTGACCTTAAAGTCTGCCTGATCGATTATTTTTTTTTTATTATTAGCCTACCGTAAAGTCTGATTGATCGATTATTTTAATTAATAGATGACCTTAAAGTCTGCTTGATTGATTATTTGTTTTAATAGCTGACCGTAAAGTCTGCTTGATCAATAATTTTTTTAATGGATGATCTTAAAGGCTGCTCGAGCGATTACTTTTTTATTAATAGCTAACCTTAAGTCTGCTTGATAGATTGTTTTTTTAATACCTGACCTTAAATTCTGCTTGATCGATTATTTTTTTATTAATCGCTGACCTTAAAGTCTGTTTGATCAATTATTTTTTTATTAATAGCTGACCTTATGTCTGCTTGATCGATTGTTTTTTTTTAATACCTGACCTTAAATTCTGCTTGATCGATTATATTTTTATTAATAGCTGACCTTAAAGTCTGTTTGATGTTGCCTAAGTTCAGGTAACAATTTCTTGTTTCCTGAGTACAGGTAACATTTTCTTGTTTCCTAAGTTCAGGTAACAATTTGTTGTTTCTTGAGTTCAGGAACATTTTCTTGTTTCCTAAGTATCGATTATTTTTTTTAATAGCTGACCCTAAAGCCTGCTTGATTGATAGTGTTTTTGAATAATTGACTTTTGATCGATTATGTTTTTTTTTATAGCTGACCTTAAAGTCTGCTTGATCGATTATTTTTTGTAATAGTTGACCTTAAAAGCCTGCTTGATCGATCGTGTTTTTAATACCAACCTTAAAGTCTGCATGATCGATTACGTTTTGTAATAGCTGACCTTAAAGTCTGCTTGATCGACTGTTTTATAATAGTTGACCTTAAAGTCTGCTTGATCGGTTAAGTTTTTTAATTGCTGGCCTTAAAGTCTTCTTGATCGATTATTTTTTTAATAGCTGACCTTAAGGTCTGAGTGAACAATTTTTTTTAATAGCTGACATTAAAGTCTGCTTGATCGATTATATTTTTTAACAGCTGACCCTAAAGGTCGCTTGATCGATTATTTTTTTAATAGCTGACCTTAAAATCTGCTTGATCGATTATTTGTTTTTAATAATTGACTTTAAAACCTGCTTGATTGATTTTTTATATTAATAGCTGACCTGAAGTCTGCTTGATTTATTATTTTTTTAACAGCTGACCTTAAAGTCTGCCTAGTCAGACTTTTAATTTTTTTTGCATGTAGCCAATGTTAAGGTTTCCCGGTTAGTTTTACTGGAATAATTATCCAGCGTTAAAGTTTGCTCTGTAAGTTTCCTTGAATGAGCTGCCGGCAAAGTTTGCCCAATCGGCGTTTCTGTCGTATTAGCCGGCCTTAAACTTAGTTTTTGCGTTCATTAGCGAATATCAAAGTTTGCCTAGTTAATTTGTTTATATTAGCCGACCCCAAAAGTTTGCCTAGTAACTTTTTTCTTAATTAGACAACGTTAGAGTTTGCCTGCTTTTTTTTTATCAGCCTACCGCAAAGTTTACCCTATTAGTATTTTTCCAATAGGCTGATCTCAAAGTTTGCCTGGTGATTCTTTTTTTTCTAGCCAACGTGACAGTTTGCCTGATCAGTTATTTCAAGTATCCGAACTCATGGTGTACTCAATTTGTTGTTTTAATGAGCCAACCTTCAAATTTCCCGGGTTAGTTTTTTTTTTTTTTTTTTACATTAGTCGACCTTAAAGTTTGCCTGTTCAGTTTCTTTTCATAAGCAGGAGTTAGTACTTACCCAGTCATTTTCCTTTTATTATCCAACTTCAATTTTTCCTTATCCTTTTTGTAAATTAGCCAACGTCAAAGCCTGCCTGATTAGTTTTTAAGCTGATGTGTGCTTGCCTGGTCTGGTATTGAAGCTGATTAAGTTTGCCTTGTCAGTTTTTTTTTTTTTTCTAAATTAGCTAAGCTTATAGTTTACTCAGATCTTTTCTTTTAATTGGCCGACTTTAAAGTTTGCTGGTCAGATTTTTTTTCAAATTAGCTTTTCTTAAAGTTTGACCAGTGTGAATTATTTTATCCGTTTATCTTACAATTATTCCAATTAGCTGTTCGATATTTTACTTAGCCGACCTTGAAGTCTGCTGTGTGACTTTTATTTTAATTCTCTATCCTCAAAGTTTCGTCAGTTATTTCGTGTCTTTAGACGACATTAAAGTTTGCATGGTTAGTTTTTTTTTTAATTAACTGACCTCAAGGCTTGCCTGGCCAGTTTTTTTTTTATTAGCTGACCTTTAAGTTTGCTTGTCAGTTTTTATTTATTAGCAACTTCAAACTTTGTCTGATCAACTGTGTTTTTTTTTTTAATTAACCAGCATTAAAGTTTGCACAGTCAGCTTTATATCTTTTTTTATAGTAGCTGACCTTAAAATTGCTAAAATTAGCCGACCTTAACTAAATTATGTCCAAACAGATTTAAATTTTTTTTAATTAGCTGACCTTAAATTTTTTTTATTAGCTGACCTTAACTGAAGTTTGTCCAGACAGTTTTGAATATTTTTTTATTATTTGACCTTAAAATTGTTCCAATTAGACGACCTTAACTGAAGTTTGTCCAGGCAGATTTTCATTTTTTTTTAGATTAGCTGACCTTAACTAAAGAGTTCGTAGACAGCTCTTTATTTTATTTTCAGTTAGCTGACTTTAAAATTGTTGTTATTACCTGACTTAAAGTTTACCCAGTGAGCTTTTTATTCTTTTAAATGAACCAATTCTATAGTTTTTTTCTAATCGGCTTAGCTAGCTGACCTTAATTTTTTTTATTAGCCGACCTTAGCTAAAGTTTACTCAGTGACCTTTCCATTTCTTTTCAATTAGCTGACCTTAAATTTTATTTTTTAATCAGCGACCTTAATGGAAGTTTGGATACCTTGTGAATCTAACCCTGATATTCAAGTGCTCAAAGACTTAGCCATTTTTCAATAGAAAAAAGAAACCATTTTCTAATTAAAGGAAACGAAAACTTTAACAGGTCAATAAAACACAGAGGCGTAACATCAAAAAACTTTATCTTTTGTATCACAAATAACATTATAAAAATAGTCTTTGGGAATGGTTCGACCACTTGTTGACAGATGACACTGTTATAAAGATAGCCTCCCATCCGACCTGACCTCTGTATATATATATATATATATATATATATATATATATATATATATATATATATATATATATATATATATATATATATATATATATATATATATATATATATATATATATATACACACATTTGAATCTATCTATCATCGAATGAATTCTATGAGTATCAAAGTATATAAATACGGAATCTTAATTTGTGACTTGTTTCATTCGCGTAACGGTACGTATTGTTTTGCCTCTCAAAGTTCTAACGTGGGAAAGTCGTATTTAATTCCTTGACGGGAAGGGCGTAAATTCTCAGAATACGCCAGCAAAATGAGTAAATATGAATAATTAATGTAAATAAATTAATAAAAGCAGGCTTAGACATATAAAGAATGGTAAAACAAGATCAGTTTACATTATGGCAATAGTGTTAAAGGACACATTTGAATGCTGTTATTTGTTGTAGTGAGACATTGTACTCTTTACAGTAGTGAAAGAGAGAGAGAGAGAGAGAGAGAGAGAGAGAGAGAGAGAGAGAGAGAGAGAGAGAGAGAGAGAGAGAGAAGGTATGGAATCATCACTGTTTTAGACTTGTGAAAGATGTTTTTGAAAGATGATACAATTTCAGAATCGCTAAGATTAGTTTCCTAAACTTCTAAAACGTTTGTGAAGTGTCACTCTTGGTCCCTGGAATCTAAACACGTTCGCCTATACAACGGCACTCGCCTTCACCTGCTCATTCAGTTGTTTTTATTATTTATTTGTTGATTTATCTGTTTTCCTCATTACTGAACTGCTCATTCTGTATTTCCCATTATCTTCTGTTGCCTTTTTCGAATGACACCATATTCTCTGGTAACTTGAATAGCGTTCATTTTCTGAATAATAATAATAATAATAATAATAATAATAATAATAATAATAATAATAATAATAATAATAATAATAATAATAATAATAATTTGTAATTCAAGATTTAAGTTGATAATTATCACAGGCTTTGACCATCAAATGTTTGTCGCGACACTATTTAAATCTCTCTCTCTCTCTCTCTCTCTCTCTCTCTCTCTCTCTCTCTCTCTCTCTCTCTCTCTCTCTCTCCAACCAAATGGGCCTGCGTTGCCCCAAGCAGTGAATTACGGTGTCTTGTTGTGATACCACTGTCGTCTACTTGAAAGGTAAATAATTCAGTGCTTCGGTAAACTGAGCCACAAATGGTTTTTATTGGAGCTTGCCCCACTGCCCACTTTTGCCCAGGAGTCGAACCTGGGTTTCCTCACTTGGCGAAAAACCTATCGGTCATACCACAAGGCAGCAAACTTTCAGACATACTCATATTCATACTATATTTTAATATATATATATATATATATATATATATATATATATATATATATATATATATATATATAGTGTGTGTGTGTGTGTGTGTGTGTGTGTGTGTGTGTGTGTGTGTGTGTGTGTGTGTGTACACACCTGACCCTCTTGTGGTGTGATTGGTAGCATTCTTACCAACGAAGTGAGAAGTCCCAAGTTCGACTCCTGGGCAAAAGTTGGCAGACACCACTACCATATGCCTTTTTTATTTGGGAGGTGGTCCCAGAAGTAGTTAGCCTTAATGCTTTGGCAAATATTTTTATTTTGGGGGAGGTTAAAGGTGCTAACTCCACACCCTAACCCACTGACATTCTAGAGGCCGTTGTGCAACTGGTCACTCACCCAAGGATTGACCAGACCCAACTTTTAATTAATGCTGCAGATCGAACAGCCAGTGGCACAGCAGAGTATTGGGACTGATGTCCTCCATACTTTCCAATTAGACAGGCTTCAGGCTTCTTTTTATCATGTTAACCAGTCTTGACTCTGTATGTCAATTTTTTCAGTACTTAACCAGGAAGGAGAGGTTTCTTTCAAAACCTTCTTATCCTTTTCCCAAGTGCTGCTGTTTCAAGGAAAGTAGCACTATCAAAGATGTGAGTTCCGATTGGGTGGCGGGGTCTTCATGGTATCCAAACATGAAAATCTAGAACCAAAATGCCAAGTTCTACAAGTGAAGGTAACCGGGGGAATGTGCATTGATGAACTTGCCTTTTTATAGTTGATGTGGTCATCATGTATGACAGCCTCTCATGACCTGAAAGGTTGCTCACCTATCTTCTCATTTGGAGATGATTTTAAGGTCAAAACTTTGGCCATGCACCATCCTACAGGTCCACAATACAGGGAAAACCTGCAGCCTGTGTAAATTGTAGATAGGGAATTCATCAGTGAACCCAAATGTGTGTCCTTCCAAAAGGGTTAAACATCATCATCAAGTGAACCTAGCACTTATCGCTTTGAAATTTAAATCCTCCTCTGAAAAGCTATATAAAAATAAAACGCATCTGTTTCTTCTGCTGTAGATGCAAAATTTGAAAAATGAGTAATAAACAGAGAAATTGGCACAGCAAGAAGAGTATGGAAGTTAACAAACTCACTTAAATGCCACATTCTAAAAAAGGAGGATAATATGAATGATAAGTCTGACGAGAAAGTGAGGTAACCCACAAAAAATCTGGATAATTTAAGGTCCAGCTGACAGAACTTTCACTGAAGGTGGGAGTGACAGCAGCTATAGTGTATCTGCCTCTGTGCAAGGTTGACCCAGTGTTGGAATTTCATGGCATTTCTAATTTCTGAAAGCTGGGCCAGGAGATGTTGTATCTTACTAACATTTGTTGGTGTTCTGCATATCTGAAGGAAATCTGACAAGATAAGCAGTTGCTATGTCTTCCTAGAGGAACATATCAACTTGTGATGTGGGTTTTGTTCAGGTAAAAGGAAAGAGTGCAAGTTGGGAGCTTTCTGTAGAGGAGGTACTTCGGCAGCTTCAGGAAAGATTCTGGTTCCTAGAAAATGCCAGATCCTTCCAGGAAACAATAGAAATGCCAGCAACACATCTAGCACTTGTATGTACTAGAAAAACTGGTCCAGAACTTAAGATGGACTCATGTAAGTCGTTTCAAACTCCCATAAACTTCTTTCATAACTTCTGCAATTGAAATTTTATTCTGCTGTTAACCAATAGAGAGCCATTGTTTACATTTTACAGTGGGCCTAAGATTCTTTGCAGTATCCCGTCTGCCTAAGCTGTTGTGCTTCATGCCTTGAGTTTTTCATTTGCTCCTGTTGAGCTTGTTCCATTTAACCATCTAACTCCTTTTGCTCTTACCTTGTTCCATTTTCAATTGTTACTTGCGAACAAATACTTCAGGCAACCCCATTTGAGAGTCTAGCAATGCAACTAATTGGTTATATTACACTAATAATAATGAAAATAATATGCTCTTTTATTTATGCTCTTTCCTAATTCTGGGTATGACTGATCCTTGTTGTCAGCAATATAGTTCAAGGACCAGATGAACATCATTCTTGGCTGATTTTACTTTGAACATGCCACACTAATCTGCCAAGTATTGCAGTTCTTGGCAACTCCAAAAGGTCCAGTTCTAAGAAGAGATATACCTTGAACTTTATCATTATGAGCAGGATTTCTGATCCTTAACTAGTTCAAAATGCAGAACACTTATTAGTCAGGGTCTCTGGATCACATTTCTCATCTAGCTCTTGCCAATTCTGATTCTCCCTTTCGTACTACACTGCCACCCCTAATCTTACACACTCGCCTACATTATCTGTATGTCGGGTTTCTAAGATTCTTGCTTAGTTGAAGGCCCCAGGGTCTGTGATGTTCTGTGTGTTCCAAATGGAATTTACTTATAAAATGGATTTTCTACTTTAAACCATTACATTGTTTATGTCACTGAAAATACAGGTCTGGCTTAAATCTTTCAAATTAACATTTAGTTATGTTATCTTCTAACAGTGTAAAGTATCAAAAACTTTTCACAGCTCTAACTTTCTCAAACACCCTGAATCCAATTCTTAATATCGAGACCACCAGTGTAGTACTTGCAAGACAATATCCACTGTGGATATCTTATGTCGATGCATCATATCCTCTGTAAGAGTTGGAGTTGGAAAGTCTATTCCTATTACCCCTGATACCCCTGAGGCCTTTTACAGCTAATGGCTTTATTTAATGCTTCTAATCATCTATTTTCCATCCATTGCTGATGCTGGCACAGTAACAGCTTCCCCTTCTTTGTTTTAAGGGATATTCTTTACGGTTGTGTCTGTCATTTTCATCCTTGACGTATTTCAGTACAATCTCCTTTCTAACTATGACCAATGATCCAGCTGCAACTTCTTACCTTCCTCCTTTGTCTACCCTCAATCTCTAATCAATTATCGGAAATTCGTCACAACAAAGCTATTCTAGACCTCGGTAGGGAAGAATAGTAATAATTGCACTTCAAAAAACTGTACCAAAATCGTAGCAAGCTTTGGGGGTTAATCATGCTCACATGATTCCGATCAACGATAATTATTGCAGAAGACAGCCAGTGGAGTAAGAGTCTTACAGAGACATTTCCTTCCTACCCAGCCATCAGAAACAGCAACGTAGCCAGGATGTAAGGGCAGGCTTGTAGACACCTGCTTCTGTTAGTGGTTTCTGTGGAAGAAATAACACAGGTGATTAGATATTAAATACTGTCAAAAATACACGTAGTAGGTAATACTGCCCTAAAATGGAAGACTGCAGTATCTGCAAAAGTACAAAACTGAGAAAAATGGTAGATACTCCCTTGCCGTACTGCTGATTTTGCGGATACTGGAAATGGGACCCCCTAAATACTCGTGGAAAGCATTGAAGAATCATTCTGAAACTGTGGTAACTTATGTATTAATGTTTCACAAGCCCAATAGGTAGTATATCTCAATTTCGAAAATTTTATAGATACTGCAGTTTTCCATTTTTGGGCAGTATTTTTCTCCTTCGAATATATATATATATATATATATATATATATATATATATATATATATATATATATATATATATATATATATATATATATATATATATATATATATATATATATATATATATATATATATATAAAGAAAATCTTAAAATTTTCAAAGTAATTCATATCCAACTACACAAACGTGGTCGCTTGGTAAGGCCTCTTGTGGACTTTTGAACTCTTCAAACCAACAGAAACCTAATTTGAAATGCGAGCGACTTAAGTACTCGGCAATTACCTTTAAAATAACATTACAGGTACTCTGTAATTACCATTAAAATAACATTACACGGGACAAATATTAATAACAGGGATTTTCATGCATAAAGGGATTACGCCCCGCCAATCATGTAATTTTACATAATCGTCTTATGCAGCGTGGCTAATATTGGGTCACCCGGGAGTTTAGCCCACTCATATTAGCTTTATAATTTGCTTTCATTTATTCATAGTAATTCGCTTCTGTCGGGTTTGTGGTCAGGCTTTTGTTGTAGGAAATGCTATCACAGATATAACTGTAAATTGACGCTGCTGCATTATATATATATATATATATATATATATATATATATATATATATATATATATATATATATATATATATATATATATATATATATATATGAAATTTTTATCACACCGTGATTTATATACAATCATGAAGCTACAAATGTCGCTTAATATCGAAATTCACGCTACTTCGGTATATCTCCGTTGGAGAATTGTCGCCGAAGGGGAATTTATATAAGTGATAAATGAATTGGAATCGTGGGGACACGAACCCGCGACGAAAGCCTATTCAGCGACTCCAGTTGACGTAAACCATTGAGCCATCAAGAGAGGTATAAATCTCTTGCCGAGATGTCGTACTGTTTTTACCCGTCGTGAGCGGGGAAAGTGTACTAGCCTCGACAATGACCCACCTCCGCCATGACAGTTCATTGGTACGTTTGGAACACGCAGCTCTTGTTATGAAATTTTTATCACACCGTGATTTATATACAATCATGAAGCTACAAATGTCGCTTAATATCGAAATTCACGCTACTTCGGTATATCTCCGTTGGAGAATTGTCGCCGAAGGGGAATTTATATAAGTGATAAATGAATTGGAATCGTGGGGACACGAACCCGCGACGAAAGCCTATTCAGCGACTCCAGTTGACTTAAACCATTGAGCCATCAAGAGAGGTATAAATCTCTTGCCGAGATGTCGTACTGTTTTTACCCGTCGTGAGCGGGGAAAGTGTACTAGCCTCGACAATGACCCACCTCCGCCATGACAGTTCATTGGTACGTTTGGAACACGCAGCTCTTGTTATGAAATTTTTATCACACCGTGATTTATATACAATCATGAAGCTACAAATGTTGCTTAATATCGAAATTCACGCTACTTCGGTATATCTCCGTTGGAGAATTGTCGCCGAAGGGGAATTTATATAAGTGATAAATGAATTGGAATCGTGGGGACACGAACCCGCGACGAAAGCCTATTCAGCGACTCCAGTTGACGTAAACCATTGAGCCATCAAGAGAGGTATAAATCTCTTGCCGAGATGTCGTACTGTTTTTACCCGTCGTGAGCGGGGAAAGTGTACTAGCCTCGACAATGACCCACCTCCGCCATGACAGTTCATTGGTACGTTTGGAACACGCAGCTCTTGTTATGAAATTTTTATCACACCGTGATTTATATACACTCATGAAGCTACAAATGTCGCTTAATATCGAAATTCACGCTACTTCGGTATATCTCCGTTGGAGAATTGTCGCCGAAGGGGAATTTATATAAGTGATAAATGAATTGGAATCGTGGGGACACGAACCCGCGACGAAAGCCTATTCAGCGACTCCAGTTGACGTAAACCATTGAGCCATCAAGAGAGGTATAAATCTCTTGCCGAGATGTCGTACTGTTTTTACCCGTCGTGAGCGGGGAAAGTGTACTAGCCTCGACAATGACCCACCTCCGCCATGACAGTTCATTGGTACGTTTGGAACACGCAGCTCTTGTTATGAAATTTTTATCACACCGTGATTTATATACAATCATGAAGCTACAAATGTCGCTTAATATCGAAATTCACGCTACTTCGGTATATCTCCGTTGGAGAATTGTCGCCGAAGGGGAATTTATATAAGTGATAAATGAATTGGAATCGTGGGGACACGAACCCGCGACGAAAGCCTATTCAGCGACTCCAGTTGACGTAAACCATTGAGCCATCAAGAGAGGTATAAATCTCTTGCCGAGATGTCGTACTGTTTTTACCCGTCTTGAGCGGGGAAAGTGTACTAGCCTCGACAATGACCCACCTCCGCCATGACAGTTCATTGGTACGTTTGGAACACGCAGCTCTTGTTATGAAATTTTTATCACACCGTGATTTATATACAATCATGAAGCTACAAATGTCGCTTAATATCGAAATTCACGCTACTTCGGTATATCTCCGTTGGAGAATTGTCGCCGAAGGGGAATTTATATAAGTGATAAATGAATTGGAATCGTGGGGACACGAACCCGCGACGAAAGCCTATTCAGCGACTCCAGTTGACGTAAACCATTGAGCCATCAAGAGAGGTATAAATCTCTTGCCGAGATGTCGTGTTCCAAACGTACCAATGAACTGTCATGGCGGAGGTGGGTCATTGTCGAGGCTAGTACACTTTCCCCGCTCACGACGGGTAAAAACAGTACGACATCTCGGCAAGAGATTTATACCTCTCTTGATGGCTCAATGGTTTACGTCAACTGGAGTCGCTGAATAGGCTTTCGTCGCGGGTTCGTGTCCCCACGATTCCAATTCATTTATCACTTATATAAATTCCCCTTCGGCGACAATTCTCCAACGGAGATATACCGAAGTAGCGTGAATTTCGATATTAAGCGACATTTGTAGCTTCATGATTGTATATAAATCACGGTGTGATAAAAATTTCATAACTAGAGCTGCGTGTTCCAAACGTACCAATGAACTGTCATGGCGGAGGTGGGTCATTGTCGAGGCTAGTACACTTTCCCCGCTCACGACGGGTAAAAAACAGTACGACATCTCGGCAAGAGATTTATACCTCTCTTGATGGCTCAATGGTTTACGTCAACTGGAGTCGCTGAATAGGCTTTCGTCGCGGGTTCGTGTCACCACGATTCCAATTCATTTATCACTTATATAAATTCCCCTTCGGCGACAATTCTCCAACGGAGATATACCGAAGTAGCGTGAATTTCGATATTAAGCGACATTTGTAGCTTCATGATTATATATATATATATATATATATATATATATATATATATATATATATATATATATATATATATATATATATATATATATATATATATATATATCTATATATCTATATATCTATATATCTATGCATATATGTATATATGTATATATGTATATATGTATATATGTATATATGTATATATATATATATATATATATATATATATATATATATATATATATATATATATATATATATATATATATATATATATATCTTCTAGGTGTCCGTTTTCCGTGCGTTCTCGTGCATTTTCCCTTCGTTTCCTTGCTACTGTTGAGTATACGATTTTTCTAGATATGCTGTCTTCAAAGCCGTTTCCGGTGTTCCCTGCCATCGTGTTGTTGGCGTAAGTTATGAAGGCGTTCTCTACAACCAGTCTAGATGTTTTGTTGGTGTTCCTGTACAGAAAACTCATATTTTCCCAGTCTATTCTGTGATCATTTTCCCAACAGTGTTTGGCAACTGCCGACGTCTGATTATAATGCCTTATGTTCTGCAGATGTTGTTTGCTTCGCTCTTTACATGATTTGCCAGTTTCGCCATAGTACCCTTCTTCACAGTCTAGACACGCTGCCATATATACTCCCCTTCTAATCTCTTCCCCCTCTACCGACTTTTTGTTTCTAACTATTTTATTCCTAATGGTGTTTTTGTAGCTGCCTATCAATTTGAAATTATTTTGCTTTCTGTTGATGGGTGCAATACAGTTGTTGTCCGGGACTGTAATTATTTTCTTTCCTACCAAACGTTCCTTTTCTATCCTTTCCCTCTCCCCAAAATAGTTTTTCCTTGCTTTGATATGTGCCCACTCCCACCAATACTTAGGGTAGCCTAATCTCCTAAAACTCTCCCTCATGTAATCTAACTCTTCGTCTAAAAATTCGGTACTGCAAATCCTATAAGCCCTGATGGCCAACCCTGTCATTAATCCTATTTTTATTTCTTTCCTATGACTGGAGAACCTATGTATGTATGAATTGGTGTGTGTCTTCTTCCTATATACCTTGAATTTTAAATTCTCCCCTACCCTCTTGACCAGGACATCCAAGAAAGGAATTTCTCCCTCCTCTTCTTCTTCTAATGTGAACTTGATGTGTTCATTTAGTCTATTTATGTTTCCTAAATACTTGTGTAGATCTTCCCTTTCTCCCTTGTAAATGATCAAGATGTCATCCACGTATCTTACCCAATTTACGATATTTAAGTTCCCTTTATTTACTTTGCCCACCTCTTCCTTTTCAAACCATTCCATAAAGATATTAGCTAGAATTGGTGAAAGACTTGAACCCATGGCCACGCCATTTTTTTTTTGTATATAATGGTTTTCGCCCCACTTGAAAACATTAACGCTGAGGGCCGCTGTTAGCATTTTTATTAAAACGCCATGATCTGTGTCGCATGTATAGACCCCCTCCTCCATATTCTTTTTTATTATTTCCATCGTCGTCTTTACTGGTACTTTAGTGAACAGGGAAGTTACATCCAAACTTGCAAATTTGCAATCTTTTACGTTAATTTTGGATAATTCGTCTATCAGGTTCATTTTATATTTTAAATGCCCTTTGGATACTAAGCCTACCCATTTTCCCATTATGTTGGAAAGAAATTTCTCCAGCCTCCTCTGCGGTGATCTCGTCGATGCCACGATCGGTCTTAGCGGGCACCCTTCCTTGTGGATCTTAGGGCTACCATAAATATATTGGATCTCTGGACTTTCCACTGATTTTACTCTATGTTCTAATTCTTTTCTCTTGGTTTTGTCGTGGATTTTTGTCAACGCTTCCCTTACTTTTTTGTTAAAATTGCACTGTACCCCCCTAATGTCCGGTTTTTTGTTGCAAGCCTCATATGTGTTTTCATCGTTTAACAGTTGTTCTAACTTATTCTCGTATTCTACGGCATCCATTACTACAACCGCCCCCCCCCCTTTGTCTGCCTTACAAATCTTTATGGTAGCCCTAAGATCCACAAGGAAGGGTGCCTGCTAAGACTGATGCTGTAAACGTTTGTAACGCGTTACTTCAAGAATTACACAAAGACGTAAACATGTTAAATAAGTAATTCCAAACACACACACACATGCGTGGTATGTTACAAACTGAAATGTTAAGTACCTTAATAATCTCTTTGTGCAGTCAGTGAAGCCGCCAAATATCGATTAGTAATTGTTTAGTGATATATCCAAGCCTAAGTTACGGTACGGTACGGAATTTTGCCCATTTTTTTCGTACCTGAATCGTACCGTGCCGTACTATGGTAAAATTATCGTACCGTAATTCCGTTTCGTACATATATAGACTAATATCAACCGTACCGTACCGTAATGCCAGCCTTGCTTATGGCGAAACTTCACGGGAAGTTAAAGACTGCATAAAGTCGCTTGATTCTGAGTTAGAATTGTCTGAAGCTGATGATCCCAGAGATGTAATAATTAGGATGAATTATCTAAATAAAATGACTACAGTAAAAAAAAAAAAAAAAAAAGAACGAGTGCCAAAGCATGGAAAGAAAATCTATGAAACTAATAAACTAATACCGAACGGGCATCGTTTTTGTTCTTATTTTCTTAAATGAATCCATACTGTAATACTTAAGATGAAAACAGTTTTGTTTTATCCTTATTACTGGACAGTTGTATCCTCTCGGACCTTTAATGACTCATGGTTTTGTGAATTTGTTTAGCATTAAAGTGAAAAATAAGAAAAACTTAACTAAAGTTAGGTTTTACTAAAGGAAACGGATTATTAAAAAAAAAAAAAATGACCGCTTAAATGAGCGCGGTACCTGGACATAAGAATCTCTAGCGGAGAAGGGCTCATGTGACTGCCTGCGCAGAAAAGTCCTTATTTTCGTTACCACTTGAGCAGAACCGTTCTTTCCTGGATGCTGGTTCAAACCATCGTACACGTGCTTGGCGATTTGTTTTTCCCACTTAAATTGCATTACAGCAATTACACTCGTAATTGTAAACAACATGTGATTGTAGTTCGGGGGGTACGATGTCTTTGTATTTAAACAAGCTACCAATGATGTACTTAGGTTTAAACACTACTCTGACATTAACTTAGGGATAAAACTCTCTTAAGAGTTTTAATAGTCTATTTTTAACAGAAAAACTCTTATTACAATGGAAAAACATAGGAAAATATAGCACCGCTTTATTGGCGTTTGAAACAGAAACTTTCGGGAACAATAACTTTTCCAGCTGTTTACCAGCGTATGTATCTCTGAAAGCATTATTAAAACCGTTTTTATGAAGCATGTCTTTTATAAACTGAAATTCTGAATGAAGACTAAAATAGCTTGAACAAATGTTAAAGGCACGGGTTACGAGCGTAGAGACTGAATTACGTTTATAAACTATGGGGATGAATGAAGAAAATTCAGTTGTGAGTATTGTAAATGTTGGTTTTACAATTTCTATCAAGACCGCTTTTCACGGGATAGATCAGTTGTATATATATATATATATATATATATATATATATATATATATATATATATATATATATATATATATATATATATATATATATATATATATATATTATTTATATATATACATACACATATATATATATGTATGTATGTATATGTTACAAGGAACAGAATCAACACTTGGTTTAGAAGTGTACGTAGCGTAATCTAGCGATCTTACTTCAGGAAAAAGACGTGAAAAGGTTCACCCATGAAAACACTCACATCTTTTTTCCTCTCTCTCAACTCTCTCTCTCCGTGTATCGACTCTCTCTCTCTCTCTCTCATCGTTTTCCGAAGCTCATCCACCCGACCTCACTCATTCTCTCTTACACCGAATCTCCCACGATAACATCTTAAAGCATTGAAGCTATGAAATGCATATATGTGTCCTTTAAATAGAGCTCGGCCACCCCATAAGAGCGTCTCGCTCTCCTTAACGGCAAACTAAAACAAAAGCATATGTATAAAACATAACAAAATAGAGCTATGCTCAATTAGCAATGTCTACTGCACTCCAGCTTTAAGGACTGCTCTCATGACGCACTTCCAAAGTCACTGGGGTTGTGTTCTTGGAGCCTTTACATGTAACCTTACAAACACGAATAAGCTTTACTACCCCCACAACAAGAATTATCAGTAAAATAGCTATTAAGACAATTAAAGTTGTCGGCATAATATATTCCTGATACTGGAACATCACGGAATCGTCGATGTCTTCCAACGGTGGAACAGTGATTGGCACCTTGGTTGTAGGTACCGCCACTACCAAATGCTCGTTATGCGTATGCCGCATAATTATCTTCTCGGAACTGTTGAATACAGCTCGGCTAAGTACGAGAAAGTCCGTAGACATCACACGGCATGCAGCAACAAACAGCTTGAATCCTTGAAGAACGAACGACGTCGACTTGTTGTTCTGGCACATCATTGTAACTGCATACTCCTTGCAAAACACGGCAGGAAGCGTTCTGGTGGACTCAATGTGGTAATCTCGCAGGAACTGTCTAAAGTCACATTCTGTCGGAGTCTGTCTATGAACTAATGATAATTCACAACCACCCACAGATACAACTCGCAACTGGAAAATACTACTGTCACACACACACCTCTCTCTAACTAAAGTACAACTTGTCTTATAATCAACTCCCGAACCTTGATATTGATCTCCCAAAATGAACATGGTCTCTAATCTATCCCATGTCACTACTGAGTCTCCAAAAAGCACTCGAAAAAGGTCTAACAACAAAAAGCTTTCATGTTACTGAACAAAACAAAACTACTAATGCAAAAGTCAAACACTCACAATGTGAACTAATTCCAAGTGTGTATCTCAGAATAATCACAGTCAACTCACTATTAAGCACACAATAACTCTACGGAACTCACTCATAAAAAAAATTCTATCCAACAGAAAAAAAAATACTCGAGAATCCTATCCAAACACTAAAAGGTATCATATCTCGTAAAAGACATGAAAGTTCTACTCCGGTTAGCAAATATTTCGCAACACCTGACTAACTCTCAACAAAATAGCAATTGACGTAATGGCAATCGCTCCCACGATCTGAACAACTACAATTACTCACAATACAGCTCCCTTCATTTAAAAAAAAAAACTGAAGAAAAAAAAAATTCAAATACTCAAATACAATCTCCCAACCCGAAAAAAAAGATCAGACTTGTACGGTCCGATATACTAAGTACCTCCCCAAAAAAAAAAATCCTAAACAACACACATATTGCGTCAGAATGACAAAACTCATCATAACACAATAACACACTAACACACGGGTCAAATCTCGTATGAAATTAGCCCATGTCTCAATTCCTAAAATCATTCAAAAACAAATGATTAAGAACTTCAACATCCAAAATGAACAAGAGACAAAAAAAAAAAAATATCATATATATACAAATATTAACCCATTTATCCCTCTAACTATATACAAATGCTCCATTACATAACTATATACAAATGTTCCATTACACCCCAACTTTCTTCAACTTCGAAATATGGGTCAATTTCGTCACTCCAGTATTTACATCTTTAACTACAAATCTATTCCCTCTTTTGATCTCTACAATCTCAAAAGGTCCGTGGAACTTCGGACTTAATTTATAATTCAGATCATTCCGAACATTCACTTTAACAAACACACACTATCACCCATCGAAAAAGCTACTCCCCTCGATTTCGCGTTACTTTTCTCTACCATTGCACGCGAACTAAGTTCAAGTTCTTTACTGATACGTGCAAATCTTTCTCTCGCTGTATTTATCAACGAAGTGACCGTAACATCATCTTGAACTCGCTCTGGTAACAAATCAAAAGGTCCTTTCAACTTGTACCCATACAAAGCTTCTGCTGGAGATATCTTAATTGTGTCATTCATCATAGTATTGATACTATATCGCACTTCATCCGAAGATCTGTCCCAATGTGTATCGGAACCACCCACCGTCATGAGCAAAGCTTCGATTACTTTCCGATTCGCCCTCTCACACAACCCATTTGCTTCAGGTCTATACGGGATTATAGATACTTTCTTTATTCCCAGTAAATTAGCAAGACCGTCTAAAGTCTTATTAATAAACTCCCTACCATTGTCTGTGATCAGACATTCAGGAACACCATATCGACAAATTATCCCCTTAAAGAACGCTATAGCAACTTCCTCAGCTGATTTGTACTTCAGTGGGAAAATCTCGACAAAGCGAGTCAACTCATCAACAACTACTAATAAATGTCTATAACCATAAGCGGACTCTGAGAAGTTACCCAGAATATCCATATGCACTCTCTGAAACGGCCTATGTGGTATGGGATATGAACCCAAACGACACGACACCGTCGTCGCTGGCTTATTCGCATTGCAAATAGCGCACTTCTTCACAAAGGCTTCTACTGCGAAAAACATATTTTTCCAAAAGAACCTTGACCTGACGTTTTCATACGTCTTGTCCACACCTAAATGAGGCGAACCAAATTTACAATGTACAATGTCTAGAACTTGTGGTACTAGACTCTCTGGCACGATGATTTGTGTAATTTCACCCATGCTTCGAGTACTTCGCAAGTTATACTTAACTTTCCTCACCAATAAATTATTCTCCAACTCTAGACCAGAAAAAGGCAACTTATACCCTTTCTTCGGTGAAACTCCCCTAAGAAATGCCTTAGCATCTGACAACAATTTATCTTCATCTTGCTTTTGTTCAAGCAAGCCTATGTCCCAAGTGACATTTTCACCCGTAATATAACACACAGCGTTACTCTCACTATCACGAACAACAATCTCTCCCGAGGCTGCCGACTCACTATTTCTCCCCGAAGTATGCACTGTAGAAACGTGTATGTCCTCTACATGCGATCTCTCAGAACTACTAATATCAGAGACATTAGACACCAAATATTTACTCTCTTCTCCCACACAGGATTCGGTGTGTATTTCCTCATCCTCGACCGGAAAATATCTGCTCAATGCATCTGCAACTACATTATGCTTACCTTCAATGTATTTGAGGTTTGCATCAAAATCTCTCAATGTTAGGAACCAACGTGCTCTCTTGAGCGACAAATTTGGCTTATTAAAAAGCTCTAACAACGGTTGATGATCTGTAAAAATCTCAACTTTATTTCCCAACAACATCTTAAAATGAACAAGGCTAGAGACGACTGCGAAAGCCTCCTTGTCCACAACTGACATCAGCCTTTCGTTACTACCACGCGTTTTGAACTTTCTGCTATAAAAAGCAATTGGGTGTAATTTCCCCTCAAATTTCTGCATCAAACACGCACCTATACCTTCCTGACTCGCGTCAGTCACTAAGGTGAACGGTTGACTAAAATCTGGAAACTTCAAAACTGGTGGGTTCATCAAAGCGTTCTTAAGCTTCTCAAAAGCTAATTGTTGACTATCACCCCAAACAAACTTAACGTCTTCTCGTAACAAATCTGTCAATGGAGACGCAATTGTAGAAAAATTCTGCACAAAACGGCGAAAGAAACCCGACATACCTAGGAACGAACGAATCTGTTTCCTGGTTTTGGGAACTGGAAAATTCACAATGGCTTTAACTTCTCATCATTCACTCTAACTCCCTCTTTAGAGATAACATGTCCTAGATAGACAATTTTTCTCTTCAGAAACTCACATTTGGCCAATTTGACCTTTAATCCAGCGAACCGTAATCGCTTGAGGACTTCTTTTAACACCTTTAGATGTTCTTCAATTGTATCTGTGCATATGAGAATGTCATCCATGTACACAAACACCGACTTTCCTAACAAGCCATGAAGTACTGTGTTAACCAGTCTAGTAAATGTTATTGGGGACCCTTGTAATCCAAAAGGCATCCTATTAAACTCGTAATGTCCCTTTGGTACCGAAAATGCTGTATATTTACGGCTACTCTCACAAAGGGGAACCTGTAAAAACCCTTGCATAAGATCTATAGATGAATATATATTCTTGCCACCGATCTCAACAAACAAATCAGGCAAACAAGCTACAGGATATCTATCTGGGCATGTTTTTTCATTCAATTTACGAAAATCTACACAAACTCTGATACTACCGTCTTTCTTAGGAACTGCAAGCAAAGGAAAATTAAACGAAGAGTTGGACGGTCTGATAATGCCTTCCGACTCCCACTTCTGAACTTCTTTTTCTACTTCTTCTCTGATCTTAAAAGGAATTCGATATGCTGGAATATATATGGGATTTGTACCCTTTTCTAGGCGGATTGAATGTTCTAAAACATCTGTAACTCCTAATTTATCTCCCTTCAAAGCAATGATATCTAGATATTCTTTCAACACTTTCTCTACTTTATCTGAATACTCAGGATAATGAACTTTAGCCAAGTGTTCATGCAGAACCTGACTTCGGAACTGTTGCTCCTCATTAGGAAACATATTCCCGTCTCCACAAAAACTCACTAATTTATGCTCTTCATTAAACTCTTCAAAATCAATTACATAAGTACCCTTGTGATATTTTTTCACTGAGTCTTGATAGCTAACTAATTCTACTGAAGTCACGCCTGCGACTGAAACTTCATTCACTGACACCGTACTCACAACGTCTTTGAATTTCTCGGTTCCCTCAACAACGCACACTTGAGAAGGAAACTTTTTCTCTTTCAGCGACACTTTAACCAATGTAGGAACTCGCGGTTGCAATTCAATATCTTCCAACAAAAATCCTTTGAAAGATCTTTGCGGAATATCTTCACTCTCTAATGAATGTGTTACACATGTCTCAGACTGTGTCTTAGGTTTCTCACAAGTTTTTTTCCTGTGTATATATGGAACAAAACAACTTGACTCACTTATTGTAATCCCCTGAACTCCCGTAAGAATGTTGATGTTATGTCGCATGCAAGAAGGGTGTCCTAGCAAAACCATTTCACCTAAGGCTAATCCTTCTATGACCAAAAATGATTCTACTATTGTCTTTCCGCCGATACAAAGCGTAAGAAATGACGAACCTAAAATATTCAGTTTCCTCGCTTGTACATCACACACTGTCTCACTAGAAGGGACTAATTTGCACTCTGGAAACTTCGAGTGAAACAGGTCAGCATTTACTAAGTTAACTGAACTGCCAGAATCAATGAAAATAGAAATTTCACTGCCATTAGAGAATCCACGTACAATCGGCCTAGGTTCTAGTGACTCTAAGACCTGATTAGTCATTATCCTGTGTCTGTCTTCGAACTTATCTTGTGAAAATTCTGCTGTTCCTTTGTGTATCTAGAATTTGCATCATGCGGAATTCTCCTGTCATATCTAGAAAAACCTCCCCGTGACTTCCCTGAATAATCTCTATTCTTCGTGGCTGGGCAAAATCTCCATCCATGATCTGAAGATTTGCAAACAGAACAATATCTCACTCTGCAATTTGATTTACTATGTCCTAGTTTATCACAATTAAAACAACGTATCGTTGTGACTGATCTCTCTGGAATTTTCTTCGATTCTACTCGTGCACATGTCTTCGCTGTTGCATCATTTCCCGAATGCGAGCGACTATCATTATTCTGTGGTTTGGAAACCGCAGCTGACATCTTTGCACCTCCCTGTACAAAACTACTGTCCAGTGTCGGGCATTTTGATAGATTTTTGTTAATCTGTGCAAACAAAGAGGATTCGTCTGTATCCTGATCAATTCTCTTATCAAAACTATCTACAATTACATCTGGGACCGACGTTAAAAGGCAAGCAAAGTGTAACAATCTTTCAGAATTATCTAAAGAGATATTATTTCCAGTTACCCATGGAGAGCCTGTTATAGATTTCTTTAACTCAACTACTGGATCAAATAAATTCGCACTGTATGTGACTAGTGAATCATTGCTCTTCTTTATTTTGAGAAACTCTCGCAAATTCCGAACTGCACATTCACGTTGAACTCCGCCATAAGTAGCTCGTAGAAATTTCTGCAGTTCATTCCAAGTTTTACACCTTCTGAACCCAAAACTGCGTGCCCGTTTCCCAATATCTCCTTTATCTAAATCCAGAAATGATTTGGCCTCTGTTAAAGCTTCAGCACCATTCGTAATTTTCTTGGAATTCAGATAATTGTTCACTGACTCAATGAAAGTTTCTATATTTTGGGTTGGCTTCCCGTCAACTAACCCTTTAAAATTAGTAATTCCCGCACTAACGCTCGTCACTTTATGCACCACAACTGATTGGGATGTGCTTGCTGCATCGTCCGGCATTTTGTGAGTGATCACACGCCCTGAGCGTAACAACATAAAAAAGAAACCAAAAGGAACACTAGAGAGAGGCAAAAGTTACCCCCTCTAAAAGAAGAACAGAAAACGGAGTTCTGCGCAACTTACGATAATGGGGTACTTACCAATCTGAACAGAAAACGGAGCTCCTATCTCTCGACTTGCTAACCTGTGACGTCACCCACTCGAAGACGAAGCAGAAGAAAACACCAGCGTGATTTTTGTTGAATCACCACTTTGCGTAATTAACTCACAATCGCCACTATTCACACTTATTTGGGTATTTTGTTAACCCCGAAATTGCTCTAGAGATCATCCAGATCTATTTCACAACTCCCCACTCCCAATACTCGAATAGAGACGGAAAAAAAAAAAGATTCCCCGTATTTCACACGTAATCCGACACCCTATGAAACTCGCTCTCTTAAGACTGAGTGGTCGTTTTTGCCCCGAGGCGAGTCTGTGCCTTGGGCATCGACGTTACCAATTAGTCTATTAGTAATCTCCCTATTTCGCCACCATTAAAGACATGGGACACCGCTCGCTGCCACCTTTAAAATCATGAGGCACCGCTGCCGCCATTAAAATCTGTTACAAGGAACAGAATCAACACTTGGTTTAGAAGTGTACGTAGCGTAATCTAGCGATCTTACTTCAGGAAAAAGACGTGAAAAGGTTCACCCATGAAAACACTCACATTTTTTTTCCTCTCTCTCAACTCTCTCTCTCTCTCCGTGTATCGACACTCTCTCTCTCTCTCTCTCATCGTTTTCCGAAGCTCATCCACCCGACCTCACTCATTCTCTCAAAGCAATTAAATGGACTATTTAAAGAAACACAATCGTTCTTACAAAAATAGGTTTATTATTCAAATAACCCAACAAGAAATGAATAAAACAAAGCAAAGATTAAAATGCATAATAAATGAATTATCGAGTCAGATAACTAAACTCTAAACTGCAAAGCACTTCTGATTAAAGAAGTCTCATTATGGCTAATAGCCTGGAAATCCCCAAAATCTCACATACTCACAAATCAATAAATAAAAGTCATGTAAAAAAAAAAACAGTCTACCACATAAAGAGATTGACATTGCAAATGACTTGCATGTCCTTTTCTCAAACTCCCAAGTCCACAGACATCTGTCGAAAGAATTAAACATGATAGAAA
Organism: Macrobrachium rosenbergii; assembly: GCA_039081455.1. Classification (NCBI taxonomy): domain Eukaryota; kingdom Metazoa; phylum Arthropoda; class Malacostraca; order Decapoda; family Palaemonidae; genus Macrobrachium; species Macrobrachium rosenbergii. Next base: position 7,378,171 of record JANJGK010000027.1, on the reverse strand, counting down.
ACTCCCAAAAATATATGAAATGCAAAACACAATAATGGAAAGTGTAAAATGCATAGCCAAGATATGGCAAACGTAACATAACAAAATAATAATATAAAAGAGGTATGAATATTCATATTAAATCTCCCACACCAGTTCAAAAGTTCATAATGATTAGAAAATCATGGTAAAAATCACAAGTTCAATTTCCTCCCATAAAAACAGAGATTTGAAACTCTACCTTATCTGCCGATTTTCAAAGCCTGGATCCACTCCAAAGCTATGGCTGGACAACTGCAGTTCTATCACGTTAATGAACGATCAAACTCACTTTTAGGGCAGATTTTGGCATAATCTAGATCAAAGTAACGCACGTACTCACGAATATACATAACTCTCCGGAAGATCACCTGACTGCCAATATTGCTGAGCTTCTCACGCAGAGAGCTAAGGAATCAAACTATTTGCTGAATACAAAGATTTTGCATCCAACCTCTCGCCCTAGTTCGCTCTTACACCGAATCTCCCACGATAACATCTTAAAGCATTGAAGCTATGAAATGCATATATGTGTCCTTTAAATATATATATAAATATATATATATATATATATATATATATATATATATATATATATATATATACATATATATTTATATATGTATATGTATGTATGTATCTATCTATGTATGTAAACCTACACCCTCTTCTTCACACAGCTAACCCATCCATCAAGTGAGCCACACCCAATCAATCAATCAATCAGAGTAAATTGAACTAAATCCCGAAAGGCGATTATTTATCCTGATTCGACGGAGACGCAAATCTATTGAAACGTGAATTCAAAGGACAATGATTCTGTCTTTTGAATTTAAATCTGAAAATTATTTTGTTTTCTGTTGCTCATGGAAGAGTTATTTTGTCCACAAAAGCAATACTGTGATATGAACTGAAGAGAACTGACAATAGATTCTTTTTAATGGTACAGAAACCTATTTTGGAGTTCATAACAACTTTGCAAAAACAGACGATGGTTTTTAAAAGTTCTTTGTTGAAATAATCTCAATTAATATAGACAAAGTGAATCATTTGACACTGAATTGCTTCTCTCATTATACCTAAATTGAGTAAGAAAACAACAGTAACAGAAAATTAATAACATTTCAGCTTCGAGAAATTAATTCTAGGTGATAAAAAATGTAAGTTTGGACTGAACAATTCATCAAATATCATAAATCCTTAGTTGGATATTTACGAATGTAAAGTTTATTATTGTTTTCCAATATTCATGTCTTTGTCAGTTTTTATTATTTGTATATACACTC
>JANJGK010000027.1:7339367-7364367 GCA_039081455.1 Macrobrachium rosenbergii | reverse complement strand
TGATTTCTACATTGCAATTCTGCATTGAACATCCGCTTCATTTCACTGGTGAATCAGGTGAATATGTCATTCATTTCACTGAAAATGACATATATATATATATATATATATATATATATATATATATATATATATGTGTGTGTGTGTGTGTGTGTGTGTGTGTGTGTGTGTGTGTGTGTGTGTGTGTGTAAATTTATTTTCTTTCATCATGGCTACCAACAAACATATTATAATCAGAGATGCCAACACATGGTCACCCTTCAATCGCTCTCCAAATGAGATGCCATATAAAAGAGGTATTTTTTACTTTATATTTAATAGTCAAATAAAGAAAGTCAGTATTTATTGTTTATGAAACAAAATATGAATTTCTGAATTCAAACCAGCACTTGGCTCACTGTCTGTTCGGGGCTAGTCCACCACATCTTGACTGGGTACCTGAGAGAGGCTAGAATGACTGACTGACAGGGTATCTCAGAAAAAAATATTGAAGGCTGCATTCGTATGCAAGCCTTCGACCCTGACTTCAGCTTCCCTTAATTAAGCAGTAATTATCTTACAGTTGCACACAAAAGTCTCGATACTCTCCTTTTAGACTTTAGGACAAGTTGTCGACCTAGAAAGCAACTACAGCGGATGTGTGGGAGGGTTGCCACCCTGGGCAGCAGATTGATTGATTTATGGCCATTAAAGCTGGCGTCACAACGTCTAGGTCATTAAATGTGGCAGGCAGCAGAGTTGCCGTGAAGTGACTGACTGATTTAGAGGACACTATTATATCATCTTCCAAATGGTCGTAATGGCTGACTTGTCATTTCAGGCTCTGATTTGGTTTTGACTTGAAAAAAAAAAGTAAAAGGTGAAAGTTAAAATTACAAAGAGCAAAGCCTGAGCTTTATCCGTCATGTGTGGTTTCAGTTTTCAAGCTTCATTAAGAATGAAATCTCACGAGTAGGTCTATTAGTAGGAAACATTTATTTGAGTTAAAGTTGTTCATTGTTAGGCTTAAAGACAGCAATCACATGCGTTATTTTTTTTTCCAAGAGCACCTCACTTTTGTTCCCAGAATTTCTTAGCCTCCGAAATTCAAATATTCCTTCAGTACTTGTCACAGGTATTATTCCCGAAATTCATAAATGAAAATTCACTCAAACATTTTACGAATTCTATTGGCTAAAATGAATTTTTGACGATATTTCTTATAATTTTGAAACGATAGAGCAGTGTCCTCCCATTTCATCTAAACTTTTCTTTGTAAATTCCCGAATGAACACACCCAAATGAATAAAAAAAAATAGCATAACCAAATTATAATAAGCTCCTTTTAACAAATGATGCAAAAACCATATTTCACGCCCAAGAGATTGAATATTTTTCCTTTGAAAATTCTTTGGGAGGAAGGTCTGGCATGGCGGAGCTATGATAGTTTCCCTCGGCATCCATTACAGAGGAGGGACACTGAAGCATTTAAATTTTTGCCCGCAAAGAGACCAACCCTTCAGAATTTACCAGGTGTTAAAGTGTCCCCACCACATTTATTTTGTTAGAACGTTGAATTTTCGCAAAGCCTAAATTCTGTTTCAGCTTTACTGTCGAAATTCAGACAGAAAAGTGGAACAAGTGGAAGGACAGGTGATGAATGAACAAAGCTTTGGGAAAGTTGGTGTTTGCAAATGGTCTAGGAATTGATTGGTGAGAGTGGACAGAAACTGCAAAGGCTGATGAAAAATCAAAAGTTCTGAATGAGAGAATACGGCTGAGTAATATCTTACTTGAATAAATTGATTGGTTTTGCTCTGTTTTTTCACAATGGAACACAGCAAACACACACACATGTATATGCTGTGTGTGGGAGGAAGTTCTGGCCTGGCCGAGGTACAATAATTTCCCTTGGCATCCATTACAGAGGAGAATACTATGAATGGAGTTGTCATGGCTATGTTCATTCACAGGTAAACCTTGCTGTTCCAAGACTTCACGAAATCTCATGTTGTTGCGTCTAACAAGCGCAAAATGAAACAGGGAATGCTAGGCAACTTCCACAGAGAGAGAGAGAGAGAGTTTCTGACTTCTTGTATTGACTATGAAAACAAGACTGACGAGATTAGAACTTCCTTTACCGTTATGATTTATGCGTCCCGGAGAGAGAGAGAGAGAGAGAGAGAGAGAGAAAGAGAGAGAGAGAGAGAGAGAGAGAGAGAGAGAGAGAGAGAGCTTTTCTGTAAAACTGTCAAGAAGAAGCCACTTTAGCAAAAGCTATAGTTTAGGATACTGAATGGCACTTTCTAGTTTTACTGGAATTCCAAACCTTACTCTTTTGAAAATGGAAATTGAGAGAAGGGAATGTTTGGAAGGTGTAACAGGAGGATGGAAACCTTCTGCAGTTGCACTCTGAAACAATTGTTAGGAGAGGATTGGGGAAAGTAAGTTGGAAGAGAGAGAATATGAACGAAGATACAGTAAAAGGAATGAAAAAGGTTACAGCTATGGACAGTGGGAGGGATGCTGCAAAGAACTTTAAGTAATGCCTACTGTGCATTGCGTGAGGTGCGCTGACAGCACTACCCCCCTACGGGGATTACTAGTATGATGATTCTGATTAGTTCCTTGATTAGAGCATTCGCGTAATTTTGGTTCCAGTTGACAGTCTCAGAGAACAAGAGGTTTTCTGAGAACGAAAGTCTCACCCAGGCGAGAATGTGTATGATTATTCTCGCTTCAAAACCCTCCTTGAAAACTGATGTCCTTCGTCAGGTTTCAGAGACATTTTGGCTCAAGAGAATTCTGTGTATAGAAGAAACACTTGACTTTGAAGTCTCGAGAGCAAAATGGGTATCTGTTGTCTGTCTGTATTCAGAATGTTTTGGTTAAAAGAGGGTGGCATGCCTTGGTTTTTTGTAGCAGAAGGAAAACATAAAGTTTTAAAAACAGGTGACGTGGTTGTATAATGGGAATCACGAAGGTCTGCAGAAATGCTGAAGGAATTAAACTGATCCTTATTAGAATTAACTGTAATTTTTGACATAGTATAAAACAGAAAATCATCGTTACTTTTCCAGAAACAAGAGAAAAAAATAACTGACTAGTAATCAAAATGAAATTAGGTTCCAAAATTTTTTTTTTCTTTAAAAACCTTTTACAAAATAAAACAGGAATAAAAGAAATAAAAACTTTTGTGTCATGAAGAATAGAAAATATTAAGTTTAAGGAAGCAAAAATTGTTTAATTACACAAAATAAAATGGGGTAAAAGAGGAATACAATGAATGAAAAAATCAGACAGTGATTCTGGAAAATTGTTGCAATTTCTGTTTAGCCCTCAGTATTTTTTCCCTTTTTTAAGATTCTTGTAGATCTGGTAACTTGCTGTTTACCAAAAGGCCTCTCAAATAAAAACTCATAATTCAAAAATGTTCTCATACTATTTTCATTTTGGTATTATTGGGATCAAAAGATTTCCAGGAATGACGAAACGAAAGACAAGTCTGAGATACTTTACCTTGTTGAGGACGGATCAAAGTTCAGGAAATATAAAGTCAGATGTTGATGCGCATCAAATACAATGTGACAAAAGGCAACGCTTGTCGATATGTCAAAGTGTTATGTGAAACGATTTGAAGGATAAACTTTCATTTTATAACTATAGACTTGAAACTTATGGCCATATTAATAAGATTATAAATTTTCTGCACAAAACCCTAATCAATATATTGTAAAAGGTAAAGCAAATCTTTCATATATCATTCTGTAAAGTAAAGGAGAATTTTATTCCCATAAACTATGAGAAAGTATCCAGCGTCATATATTCCACCTTTCAGGGCTAAATTCTCAAGTCAAGTGTTTTTTTCATTTAGAGAAACAAACTCAATTTACTTCTTCCCATTGGAGAACAGGGGCAAACTCCACGTCCTGCATGTACACCCGAGAACAACAAATACTTTACAGTTGACTAAAAATAAAGTGGAATGACCCAAATTGAATGGCCAACATTCATTCTCGGAGAAAAGGACTTTGTCCTGAAAATACATTCAGCTGATAATTTCGTTATAGCAGCCATTCCATACATGTAGATACAAAGAGAGTTGTATTAATTTGAAACCCAACGAACAGGAATAAAATTTTAGTCGACACAACGCTAGCTTTGCTGGAATAAAGGAAGTTCTTTACACTTTTTTTTATAATAAGCATTCTTATTACTTCTTTACTGTTATTTATTTCGAATCTCTGGGGTCATCTAACATTTTTTTCGTTCAGAGAGAATTTTTTCTGAAACATTTTCCTTGATTTATCAAAGGAAATTAAGGTACAATCCAGTGAATGTTCTCAGGAAAGAGCTTTGACGAAACCATTTACTGAATAAGCAAATGTTATGTTAATTATCTGATAAGGGGTTGTAAACACGGTATGTTAGCTTGTATGTTAGGTATAAGAGTTAATAAATATACTTTCAGGGGAGATTAGGCCTATTGGTATTTCCGAAAGAATTACTTTCCCTTGCCTAAAAGCTCAAGGAGTAAAGGGGAGGCCTATCTTCCTGCCAATTTTGAGAGAAAGTCCAAAGAGTGAATAGGGATCTTGCTCAAATTATACACCAGTACTTGAACATGGAAATTGTAACCTATATCAAAATTGAACATATAAACACACACAAAGAAGATTTAAGAGTAACTTGATATTTTGCTTTATGTGAATAATTAAGTGTCCTAACTATGCCCAATTTACCTGAGACTCGAGAGGTAAACAATTCGGCAAAAGCGAACAGGAGTTATTACTAACTTGGAGGGAGGGAGAATGGGGAGGAAAACACTCGTTTTCCTTATAAAATGTTTATTCTTTCTCTCTCATCAACGATCGTTTGAAATCCTAACCCATATTTCCCCACTTGAGAGAACTTTCCTAAAAATATGTGGGTCAAACTTTTTTTCTTATTATTTGTCACTGTGTTGATATCAATTCCAGTTTATACCAAAAATATTAAATGTATAACAATTATGCCTGTTTATGCAAATAACAAACTCTGAATACAGAATATAAGATTTGGGTTATTTTAAAGAAAAATCTTTGAGTGAAAAAAAGTATATGGCATGTTTTCTTATCTAGCCCCCCAAAAATTATATATGGTCATTTTCTTGGTGGAATTTTGGCTATATTTTGCACCCAACTCGCACGTGCCTGTAGAATTACCACATATTGCAAATTACTGACTCCAGAGTGTAATGAACAACAGCACTGCTACCAAAAAGCGCCACTGTAAATTCTGATGCTACTTTTTCCCCTGAAAAATTTTTTCCTTCTAATTTATATTTCTTTGTACATTGTTTAGCTGTTGCCTGCATTATCTGCCATTTGGTCCATTCTGGAATGATTAAGAGAGAGAGAGAGAGAGAGAGAGAGAGAGAGAGAGAGAGAGAGAGAGAGAGAGAGAGAGAGAGAGAAATGAGAATAACTGTAAATCCCGCGTCCCGTGAGGAGAGAATCTTTCATTTAGTGTGGGAGGCCCTCATAAAATACCGCTGCATATTTTCTGACTTCTTGACACTGACTATGACAACCAGGTCAACGAGATGAAAACTTTCTTTGCCGTTATGATTTATGCATCCGCAGAGAGAGAGAGAGAGAGATGATTTTAAAAGTTCCTTTTCATAAATGAAAAATAAAAGAAATAAATTTGAAGTTAATAAAAAATAAATAAATAAAACATCGAGAGAGAGAGAGAGAGAGAGAGAGAGAGAGAGAGAGAGAGAGAGAGAAAAGGTTATCACTGGTTAAACACTGCAGCTCGATGGTTTCAAATATCTTAAAATCGTCTGATGCGTTTGAGAGAGAGAGAGAGAGAGAGAGAGAGAGAGAGAGAGAGAGAGAGAGAGAGAGAGAGAGAGAGAGAGAGACGTTTTCATTCTCAACCGATTCCAGAGGGAGAAATCTGACTTGAGGCTCAAAACCAGCCTTTGATCTCTTTCCTGCGAAGGACTTTGCAAACAGGATATCCTACAAGTCCGTCTCTCTCTCATGTTTCCCAAAGGACGTTTGAAGTCCAAAGGCGATGAAAGTCCACTTAGAGATAATCACGAGAAAGTCCTTTATTCACAATTCACAGGATTTACTTCTCTAAAACATAAATACGGTCCTTGATTGTAAATTGTAAGAGATTCTAATTTTTCTTTATGTAATGTCGAATGGAGATGGATGATATACACTACTTCCCTCTTGCATTTTCCTATAAACTGCTTCCTCCTTTGTGTCTCTTTCTGCCTCTGTTGAAAACTATCCATTGCTGAGAAGTATGAAATTGATATATAATATTAAATATGAACTGAATACAATATTAAGATATATCGGCCATTCCCAAACCTCACGAGGGTGGAAGGAGAATGAGGATGCAATTCATTATAGCTGAAGCGAACAGCATGTTTCTCTCTCTCTCTCTCTCTCTCTCTCTCTCTCTCTCTCTCTCTCTCTCTCTCTCTCTCTCTCTCTCTCTCTCTCTCTCTCCTGATAAATCTCAAGGTCAATTAGCAACCCATAATCTGTTAACAATTTCTCGTGAACGTCAATTGCGTGTTTTCACTTATTCCTTCATGAACTCAGATGCCTTGAAATATTTCGGCATAATTCCCATCTAAATATTGAAGAATGGTTTTGTTCTTAATTGCTAACATAAAGTGTGACATGACAATTTCCATTTTCCTGCCATGAATATTACCACTACGATTTTCCTCGCCCCCCATAAATACCATAATGGAATGTACCTTTGCTCATTAGCCTTCCGGTTCAGGTCAAAGCGAAAGTGAAAATGCTTTGGTTATAAATTTTGGTCATAAATCTGACTAAGAATGAAATTTGAGTTAGTGATGCGACAAAAATACATGGGAACTGAGATGTTAAATATACAGAAATATATTTATGTAACGTAAATATATTGGGAAAGGAAATGTAATTACTCAGCGAAAAATACCGCTGTAATATTTACGCCTTTGACATACATTCTCTGGGACAAATTATTGAAGATATTCATATGTTATATTCGAGTTGGATTATTATTATTATTATATTATTATTATTATTATTATTATTATTATTATTATTATTATTATTATTATTAAAAACACTAAAAGCTTATTAACTTGGTTAGCAATCTTCATTAACTTGAAATGTTTATGTGCGAAAGAAGGAAAAGAGAGAGAAGATATCAACCAATCAACTAACCAACATCTGAGTGACAAAGAATAATTCTGGTTGATAATCCACCTCAGGGAATTATCTAATTTCTAAAACCTTGTTTCAATTTGATATCTGATAAGTTATTTCAATAAATACTGATATTTCTCTTTATTTTATTATTAATATTAAGAAAGTTAATTAATAATAATGATTCCTCTTTTCCCACCAGTTCTTAAGCCTCGTAAACCCTGGGATTCTTTCCTTTCCTCCGTGTTTTTAGATTAACACATGATTCTGATTTTGTCTTTTAATGAGACTTTTGTGTTATCAGCGGCTCAGCAAATGGACATATATGATTTTGTCAAGAAAACCTTTCACTGAGAATTTTAAAATATGTAAAAATTTCTTTCGACTTCTCTGCGATGTAAATTGAACCAGAAAACATATTTATAAAAAGAAAAAAGGAAGTGAAACAATGTTTTTGTAGAAATTCATAATTACATCGAATGTAAATTTATCGAAAGATTTAACATGAAAGACGATAAAAAAACAAGAAAAAACAAAAACCAAATAGTTTGAAAATCATTTCCTTGTTTGTTTTGCTGACTTCCTAATTTTTTTCTTTTCGCTCAGTAAGTTTGGAATTGTTCTTGACCTCTGAGACGAAATTCCGTGACATAAAAGAGCTCAAGACAAGATCCGTGGGAACCCCGGGGGATAATAGGCAGTGATTTCCTGAAAGAAGCATTCGTTTTCCTTCAGGATTTGCTCTCATTAAGAGCAGGGATTCGATACGAGGAGAGAGAGAGAGAGAGAGAGAGAGAGAGAGAGAGAGAGAGAGAGAGAGAGATCATCTCTTTTAAAAGGACCTTCAGTCAGAATAAAACAAGACGAATCTCGACTCTCGCTCTCTCTCTCTCTCTCTCTCTCTCTCTCTCTCTCTCTCTCTCTCTCTCTCTCATACACACACGCAATGAAGCTTATAAAATGAAGCACCTTTTAACGTGTGATCATAAACCTTAATGAATCATTAACCTTACCTCGTTCTCTCTCTCTCTCTCTCTCTCTCTCTCTCTCTCTCTCTCTCTCTCTCTCTCTCTCTCTCTCTCACACACACACACACACACACACACACACACACACACACACACACACACACGCACAGTTCAAGACTAAGACCAGTATGAAAACAAGAGGATTTCTGACTGACCGCGAAACATTGCTGACTACACAACGATGAGCGACCATTTCTCTTGTGACTCTCACGATAAATCTTTCTTTGCATGGCGGAAGCAATTTTGCCCTTATCAAAATGACCCCACAGTTCCGAACTCCTCCGAGGAGAGAGAGAGAGAGAGAGAGAGAGAGAGAGAGAGAGAGAGAGAGAGAGAGAGAGAGAGAGAGAGAGAGATATTAAAGGGATTTTTAAGTCCTACTGGTGTCTCGCAAATTCCACCCGAATGGCAGAAGTTGGTAATTACTTGGGATCTAATTCTGTTCGGATTCTCTCTCTCTCTCTCTCTCAGTTCTTTCCTCTATACATCTATATATATATATATATATATATATATATATATATATATATATATATATATATATATATATTATGTATATATATATTTATATATATATATATATATATATATATATATATATATATATTATGTATATATATATTTATATATACATATATATTTATATATACATATATATATATATATATATATATATATATATATATATATATATATATATATATATATATATATATATATAAACACACACACACATAAATACATACGTAAGTACATAAGACAGACTTGAATGGAACTAGGCGGAATAATCTTGGAAAGGAGAAAAGGCTGATATAGGAAGCATAATTGCTGTTTGGGAGCCACAGAGCGTGGGCGTAAATTCAGGCGGAAGACGAACAATAAAAAGTGGAGGAGAAAAACGCGAACCTTAATAAAAGCGTGCATAACACGGAGATGGAAATTGCTTACATAATCTAGGATTTTGTGAAGTATAATAAAAATGCCAATTTTTCTGAGTCTTGACCGAATACACACTTTAAATATTTGCTAAATTAAAAAGAAAAAAAAAAAAAAGGCGGATTTCCAAACCCTTCAATATATTTTACATGACAATAGTTTAATGCTCTTTCAGGTCAAAGGAATATTCATCTGACCTGTATAATTTTCACATACCTACCGTACATTTGTAAGTTATTGTATTACTGCTCATTTGAATATTGAATATATTTATATTCATGCTTTGTAGTTACAATCTAAACGTAGCCATTTTCTATGAATAGACTGTATTTATCGCCTAAAACAAAAACAAAAACAGAAATATAGCTGAAAATCATGTATAGATCGTGCACTAATAGTATTATTATTATTATTATTATTATTATTATTATTATTATTATTATTATTATTATTATTATTATTATTATTATTATTATTCAGAATATGAACCCTATTCACATGGGACAAGCCAACAACAGGAGCCGTTGACTTGAAATTGAGGCGGCTTCCGAAGAATATGGTGTTCATTAGAAAGAGGCAACAGAAGGCAAAAGGGAAATACAGAAAGAAAAGATCAATTATTAACAAAGAAAAAATAAATGAACGAATTAATAAATAATAATATAAGTGATTTATTAAAACAGAAGGAGAATTGGATGAGGGTAGTAATTCACTGCAACTTCGCTTGATGAAAATGAAAGTAACAGGTACCAACCTATAATTTTCATTCAAGAAAAATCAGTTCCTTGTTTCATAGGCAACAGCAAAGAAACCCAGTGTTGAAACACAGTCCCACATGACGACGCAGAACCGCAATAATTATTCTGAAAAATCCACAAAAGGGAAATCTGTCCTTCCCTGGAACTGGAAGGAACATTTCAGAAACGAGTCCAAAAATGAACTGGGAATTTTCCCGGAAGCAAAATCCTCGTCAGTCTGAGATTTATTCTGTGTCTGTTGCTCCTTCCATTTTCCATTTGCTGTTGTTGCTGTTACTGGCGTAGAGTAGAATGCAGAATTTAGGCCAAGGGCCAAGCACTGGGACCTGTGAGGTCATTCATTGCTGAAAGGGAAACTAAGAGTATAAAGGTTTTCCAGGTGTAACAGGAGGAAAACCTCAAAGCAGTTGCGTTATGATAGAGTGGCTACAGAGATGGAAGAAAGGGAATATGAACGGATATACAGTAAAAGAAATGAAAGAGGTTGCAGCTAGGGCCCGAAGGGACGCTGCAAAGACCCTTAAGTAATGCGTACAGTGCACCGCGTGAGGTGCACTGACGGCACTACCCCTTACGGGGTTCCCCGGCGTAAGTAGAGGAGATCTGCAAATTAGTCCTGTCAAAGACTCCGCCACAAAAGCTTTTTGGGGAAACTTTCCCCTGGTGCTCGTACGCGGGAAAGCGCCGCCGGTGTCTTAGTTGACTACCTAAACTTGCCACACCAACATGAAATTGCTTTTCGGTTATTTTTTTAACTTTTTTTTATTTCACTCTGGAAATATTTCATGAGGGAACTTGAATTAAGTTGGAAGCATCATTTAGATAAAATTACGTGAATGCTTTTATAAGTTAATTTCTCAGAACTCTTTTTTTTTTTTTAAAAGTCAGTTCCAACAGGCATCTTGGAGTGCATACTCCTTTACTGAGTATTATTCTGAGATAATTCCTTTAAGAATATAACTGATCATTGTGAAGAAAAAACTTGAAAATAAAGTGACAAGCCATAGAGTAAACAGGAAAGCCATCTGTGGAACAACTACTCGATTCATTCAAATTTTCCGAAAGCTACTCCTTAATTCATTCATATTTAAAAGAAAAACGCTATAATTCAATCACATTTTCCGCAAACTCCTCCGTAATTCATTCACATTTTCAGAAAATTACCCATTAATTAATTTATCCACAATTTCCGAATACCGAAGTTGGGATCACCGCCTGTATATACTTAATTGACGTTTTGAAGTGATTTCGAATTTTGGAGGAGGTCCATTTCCAACTCAGGAGGTATTTGAGGAACTTTGTGTCCCTGAGAGACAAAGACTTATCCAAACTTTAGTGTCAGGGATTGGAAATGGGTTTTCTGTTTGAACGAAAGTACGAAGCCGATGCAGACTCGAGGAAATTAACTCAATAATTTGTGTTTATATCAGCCACAGTTTACGAGGATAATCGCAGTATCATAACAGCCCTCGATTGCTCCTTTACAAAATCAGTAATTACCTCAAAGGTGCTTTACCTGATGAAGCAATTAGCAGAAACTGCGTTTAATGTAATTATTGAATCACCAATATTTTTCCTGCTGTAAATTGCAGCTGATATGATCACTCGAATGATATGATAGGTTTCGGGAATGCCCAGATAACATCGATTGTCGTCCTGCTTAGAAATTCACAGTGTCGTTATAAAATTGCTGTAAGTTAAACCTCCACATTTATACCAATATTCTCTATTATTTGCAAAAGATAAAAGCAAACACTTTTGAGCACCTGAACGGTGTTCCTCTCAGTTCAGGTTTTCGAAAATGTTATCTGTTGCAAATAACTATTTTTTAATATATACTGTACATATGTATGTATATACATGTATTATATATAAATATATATATATATATATATATATATATATATATATATATATATATATATATATGTGTGTGTGTGTGTATATATATGTGTGTGTGTATTTATATGTGTATATTATTATAAATATTCACTGTTCGACCTCTCTTCCTTGCCTCTTTGTAGAATAGAATTAATTTTCTATTTAAAGCTAGGAAGAATAGAGATTTCTGGAGTGAGAAAAGGTGAGCGGGAAGCAGTTGTTTTCAAACTAAATTCGCCAACCGTCCAAGGGTGGGAATTTTACAGTAATAGAAGTTATAGAGGGGATACAGTTTTACTAGGCCAGATCTTAGTTATACTGTTCTTAAAACCCACTTTTCTGTGACCTGTGTACTGGCGAGTCTATTGTCATTTTAGAACAGTCCCTGGGTAGGAGGAGTTTTGAAGCAAACAGCCAGAAGCTGCCCCACTACCCAGCGTCGACAGACTCTCAGTAGATATCATCAGAGCAGGTCGTGTAAGCCCTCTCTCTCTCTCTCTCTCTCTCTCTCTCTCTCTCTCTCTGTGTTCAACACGAGGGAGAAAATTATTCCAAACGGACCAAGGAATCTTATGCAACTGATCACTGCATTAGCTCAACCAGTGATAAGTCTGATTTTGACAATTACTCCCAGTTCTCTTTCCCTTCAACTGCAACTCTCATTTTCTTTGTTCAAATTTTCCTCTCTTAAACAGTCACTGACTAATAAATCCATGTAAAACATATCCCATTTATGAAATCTTCTATTAAGCACAATTTTTGTTGTCTAGTGAAATCACATAACTTATCCTCCATGGTGTTAAAAGTATTATTCTTGACATAAGAATCATCCCCTTGTGATTAAACAGTGACGATTGAGAGTTTCTGTAGTGCAAGATTGTTATCTGAATACATCTTTTCCAGAAGTGTGTATGCCTTGGTCCTGAACAAACCCTCTTTCTTGGAGAAGAATCTGCATCATCAGTACCAAGAAGCCTCAATTCGACGTTCCTTGCAGTTAAATGCCTTATAAAGCATTTGTGAGGCACATAAATCTGTTGCGTTCATTTCTATGTAGTTGAGGTATTTGTCTTAATTAGGACTAATATTCTGAGCTGCTGTTAGCTCCTGTAAATAATCCATTTAATTTTATTTTACTTTTGTTGAAACTAGTTTTCCAGTAAGTTTGCTGAATTAGTTCATGTGGTTATAAAATAAACCTTTATTCTTTGTTATACTAGCTTCAGCAGGCGATCAAATCTATTCAGTATCTGTCCTTTAGAGTCAATTTTAGCCTTAATTGACAGAATTACGTAGGTCTTAAGTACAGTAATGTGATATAAATCCAACTAACTAATTGTTAAACTCATTAGCCAAATGACCCGCGTAACTATATATCCATATGTGTGTGTATATATATATATATATATATATATATATATATATATATATATATATATATATATATATATATATATATATATATATATATATATATATATATATAATATAATGTATATTTATATATATATATATATATATATATATATATATACTAGATTGAGGTGATAAGTTTCCTATTACCGCAAAGTAACAACAAAAGACTAAAATACTAAACATCTCTTATTCTTCTAACGAACAATACCACAGGGACTGAATTAGCCTCTCTCTCTCTCTCTCTCTCTCTCTCTCTCTCTCTCTCTCTCTCTCTCTCTCTCTCTCTCTCTCTCTCCGTGAGAGAAACAAAGCCATCACGGTCTGAATTTTCCTGCGTATCGTCGAATACTTCAGCACAACGACCGCCATTACTCGGTAGTTAGAAGGTGTAATGTCTTCCAGGTAAAGTAAGAAGTAGTTCCACAACACTGATTCTGGTCTCATGACTTTCTGAAATCGTATCGAAAACTTGGCTTTGTGAATAGTTTGCGGATTAATGGTTTTGTAGAGTTCATTTTCCTCGATTGGTCCAGCTCTTTTGAGCAACTCAGGTTTGCAGTTGAAATCGGTTAGTGCTATTGCATTCTCGCTCAATTTACTGAATATCCTGATCTTTCTATGAAAGGATTTTGTACGAAAACCTCATTTCCTGAGACCATTTCGGGGGGAAAATACATTTCCAGGTATCAAAATGAGCAAGATTACGCCAAACCTTCTCGCCCAAATTGTTAAGTATCCAGATCTTTATGCAAGAGGATTTTGCAGGAATAACTTCATTTCCTGGGACCCTCTCTCGGGGAAAGCAACATTTTCAGGCAGAGCATTCTCAGCTCAAGGGAGCAGGGAAACTGATAACATTAATACGGTGTATACGCTCTGCAATCCGTAAAAATCATCCTCATACGTTCCCCTTTACCTTCTCATAACTATGCAGTTTCATCCACTAATAACAAATGTATTATAAATGATGCTTCCATGATATTTATAAATAATATCACTCAATATATATTCACCGCATGCATGCCATTCGTTCAGTAATGGAAATCTGGGTTCAAAAGCTAGGTGGCCATTATTCTGTTAACATCAAACAGAAGTAGATGTACAAATTTGTATTCGATGATTGATTTAAAATGATTTTGGCAGCCTTACATATGATTTAATGTTTTTGCAGATTCGGTAAGTTGAATTAATATTTTCAATTTTATCATGATATTTGTATCAATTCATTTTATGCTTCATATACATAAATTATAGACATGCGATATATTCCAAGTTTGCTGAGCACATTAATGGGCCTTCTTATCTCACCAATGTGTTTCTGCTGCAGTTTGATAATATCATGTTCCCATTTTACCCAGCTCTAATGGTGTCCTGTAAACATCTGCTCTCTTTCCTATCCTTTCCATATTTCATTAAATACATTTAAATACCCATTTTTCCAACCCATTCGCTGCCTTGTACTTCCTCTACACATATTATTGTGGGCATTACTCTCTGTATATTATTTGCAATTCAAAGTTTGGCGTATAGGTGAAATGAAAATTATAGGAATCCTTAACAATTTCCATGGAAGCCATAGCAATGGAATGGAATATACAATTTAGGCCAGAGGCCAAGCGCTGGGACCTATAAGGTCATTCAGAGCTGAAACGGAAATTAAGAGCAAAATGGATTTGAAAAGTGTAACAGGAGGAAAACCTTTTGCAGTTACACTATGAAACAATTGTTAGGAGAGGGTGGAAAGCAAAATGGAAGAAAGCGAATATGAACGGAGGTACAGTAAAAGGTATGAAAGCAGTTGCAGTTAGGGGCTGGAGGGACGCTGCAAAGAACCTTAAAAAACCGTTTGAAACATCAACTGTGCTTTGAACACTAGTGGAAAAATTAAGTATTCTTAGTTTAACCAGACCACTGAGCTGATTAACAGCTCTCCTAGGGCTGGCCCGAAGGATTAGACTTATTTTAAGTGGCTAAGAACCAATTGGTTACCTACCAACGGGACCTACAGCTTATTGTGGTAACCGAACCACATTATATCGAGAAATTAATTTCTATCACCAGAAATAAATTCCTCTAATTCTCCATTGAACACAAGTGGAAATTAGAAGGAACATTAGAGGGAACAAGAGACGACCCAGAGTGGACATTCATGGAACCGTTACCGAACCGTTACCGAAAACTCGGTGAGGATCAGTAGAGTTAAAACCCTTTTCTGAAGGCTGTGTTCAACCTGTATTACGTATCTCTAAGACTATATCTCACAGCAAAGCGAGAGAAGGCACAGAAGAGAAGAGCGTTGGCTGCGGCTTGTTCATTGTTGTCAGAACTTTAACTGCAAATCGAATATAGAATTTAAGCCAAAGGCCAAGTGCTGGGACCTATGATGAGGTCATTCAGCGCTCAAAGGGAAACTGAGAGGAAAAAGGTCTGAAAGGTCAAGTAACAGGAGGAAAACCTTTTGCAGTTGCACAATGAATCAATTGTTAGGAGAGGGTTGAGGAAAGTAAGACGGAAGGAAGAGAATATGAACGTATGTACAGTAAAAGGAATGAAAGGGGCTGCAGCTAGGGCCCGAAGGGACGCTACAAAAAACCTTAAGTAATGCCGGCAGTCAGTGTTAATAATACTTACTTCCGTTGTCATAAAGTTTTTTTTTTTTTTTTTTTTTTTTTCAAAGCATTAGAAGTGTGAAAACGCCAACATTTTCTTAAGACTTCATTCCACAATATTTGTTTGAAAACCATTTGTTTATATTTCAAAAGTTGATAGTAACATTTCTGAATCGTGTTTAAGTATCCCTCACAGATTACAAGCTTCTTAACTTTTTTAATCATTTTTCCTCCTCAGCAATGTCAGACTGTAGAGGAACATGATGGGAATTCGTCTAAGATGAAGAAAGGAGTGTTTGCCTTCATCACCCCCCCCACCCCGCCTTTCTCCGTCAGAGTTAATAGTAACTCCTGTTTACTTCTACTGAATTATTTATATTTCAAGTCCCAGGTAAATTGGGGGTAGTTAGGACACGCAATTATTCACATACAGAATAATTTCAAGTTATTTTATTATCAATATATATATACAGTATATATATATATATATATATATATATATATATATATATATATATATATATATATATATATATAAAATGTTCATTGCAAATCTAAGTCACAATTTCAGTGTTCAAGTTCAGGTGCAAAATTTGAGCGAGATTCCTGTCCACTTTTTTAGTCTCCTGTCAAATATTTCTTGTTCTCGAATGTAACAGCAGGACGTAGAGAGGTCCCCCGTTCTACATCGGAAAAAGATGTTGTGCTTCGTTTCTCTGAGTGAGAAATGCACAGGAAAAGTAAATTAATTCCTGAAAGATAGAACGTAGAATTCTGAATGCTTTCTCATACTGTAAAAGAAAAAGTCTCCTTCGCTCCCAAGAACGACTTGTGAAAGGTTTGTATTATCGTTAATAGAAAGAAAACTTTTTAGTCAAACAAACAAATATTTGACCTCTTGTTTGTTTGTAAAACACTAACGATATGTCCTGTTTCTTGTTATGTCAAGAATTACAGCTGATTTCACAAACATCACGCCCATTACCCTAGTTTTAACATACAGCCTCTTCAACTATTTTAAAAACTTATGTTTTCCCAGTGCTACAAAAATGAAGCTGTGTCATTCTCTTTTATCCAGCGTAATCGTTTGACTTTTCTGAATATGCACAGACAACAGACACCCACTTTGCTCTCGAGACTTCTTCAAAGACAAGTCCGTCATCTATACACAGACTTCTCTTGGGCCAAAATGTCTCAGAAAACCTCTGATTCTCTGAGACTGTATTCAGGTGAACTGGAATTAAATACACTGGAGTGATCTAATCATTGACATTTTCCAATCAAGGAACTAATCAGAATCATAATACTGGAAAATTATTATTACTAATTTTTTGTAGTTTTTATTTTAAGTTATAAATACTTGTAGATATCCAAGAATTTATTCCAAACTAATGTGTTGTTTCGTCTGGCTTAGGAGATCATTTAAATTATATATATATATATATATATATATATATATATATATATATATATATATATATATATATATATATATATATATATGTATGTATATATATATATATATATATATATATATATATATAGAGAGAGAGAGAGAGAGAGAGAGAGAGAGAGAGAGAGAGAGAGAGAGAGAGAGAGAGAGAGAGAGAGAGACCAAGTGCAGATGGAGAGGCACACTGACAATCTACAGTTTTTATTGTGGCCGACGGCGTTTCGCAATAATCCATTGCATTTTCAAGGCTGCAATGACACAATTTTGTTTAATAAAAAGGGACGTCACTATATAAAATTATAAAGATAAAAATAATAAAATAAAAAATGTACATACATTTCTTAAAATATCTTAAAACAAACCTACCCAGTACATGGCTACAAAGTGACTAAACAGAAGAAGGTAAAACTTGAAAATGCAATGGATTATTGCGAAACGCCGTCGGCCACAATAAAAACTGTAGATTGTCAGTGTGCCTCTCCATCTGCCCTTGATCTCCGTATATTGGGCTTCCGCCTTCATCACCGTCGTATATATATATATATATATATATATATATATATATATATATATATATATATATATATATATATATATACATATATATATATATATATATATATATATATATATATATATATATATATATATATATATATATATATATATATATATTTATATTTATATGTTTCCTGGTGCAGGTGGATCTTACGACTCCACAATTTTTACTTTACTCTAAAATGGCCTTGTAAGATACCCAGGACATATAAAACACAAACAAAAAAAAGCAGTACACGGAGCGGAGGTCTCCTTCTCAATGGGGAGTGCGTGAAACACGTGGTTATAAAAATAGTTATATTTGATAGCACACAAGATCAAAGGGAAATTTAACTGAGAACACGGTAAATTACTGCCGCAGAAATCCTCCCGAAGTTGGGGGGGAACTTGGGGATGCCAGGAACACGGACCAAGGATAATTCTGCTACAGGCGTCTGCCTGAAACGATATTAGGACCCACGTTACACATCTAATGCTGGAATTTTGGGATTGAATTACTCGGGGGTGCACTGAAGGCGCCAAGGATCCCCCGAGGTGTTACTTGTGACTCCGAGGAAAGAAGCTGTGAACACATGGGCCTGGCTTGAACCAAGGAATAGCAGGGACACAAAGTTATCAGCCCAGAAATTAATAAATGTAAAAGGGCTAAGCAATCGTGACTAGCAACTCGTTTCTGGGGTACATTACCACATTGTAGGGGCGTAGGGATGACGACGTCTTCTGCCGAGGACCACGTGTGGGGACGTGGACAGAGGGCCTCCCTCTCCCAGGGATTTCTTCCGATCGTAGATTGGGGCGGAAAAGGGGCGCCCTTGGGATGATGGAAAGGCCGCCGTTGAGTATCAGCTCGCGTTTGGAGACTTGCAATCCCCCTTGCAGTCTTCTAAGGCCACGTGGAATGCAACACAGGGCACAAAGGGCGGCGATGGGCTCCACATGGCGGCGAGCGGAAAAGGAGGGCAGGGGCAAGGCCTGCAGAGGCGTGACTGCTCGGCTTAAACTAGCGACCGTGTGTGAGAAAGGGCTGCCTTTGCCCTGACCTTTTATTGCTTCTGGACAGGGGTAGGGCGGGGCGATGTCCTGACCCAGGGCACGCTGCTATTTCATAGAAAATGGTATTTGCATCTTTCTGTACCAAAGAAAACGGTGCAAAGCAGATTACTGGTCCCCAACAATTATATTTTCTGAGCCCCTATACCCCTGACCTTCAAAGGTTCAAACCAACCCAAAGCAGGAAAGGAGAACAGTTTCATAGCGTGTTTTGGCGCTAATCTTTACAATATATATATATATATATATATATATATATATATATATATATATATATATATATATATATATATATATATATATATATATATATATATATATATATATATATATATATATATTATATATATATATATATATATATTATATATATATATATATTATATATATATATATATATTATATATATATATATATATATATATATATATATATATATATATATATATATATATATATATATATATATATATATATATATATATTTCTCTCTTCTCTCTCTCTCTCTCTCTCTCTCTCTCTCTCTCTCTCTCTCTCTCTCTCTCTCTCTCTCTCTCTTATCGTTTCTTTATTTCGTTACGTTATCCTTTATTTTACTTCATTTTTATTCTACTTTATTTGATCTTACATTTAGTGTTATATTCTTTTGGTGCTGTGTTCGTAATTGTTGAATTAACTACGACGTACGTATATACTGTACACAAACATACACACACACACGTGTATATATGTGTCTGTGTATATATATAATCTATAAATGCGTGTATATATATATATATATATATATATATATATATATATATATATATATATATATATATATATATATATATATATTATATGAATATCAGAAGGCCCATAAAACACCATTTAAACGTTGAAACCATATATTTCGAGCACTAGCTTCTGTGCCCCTGTTCACTGGTAGAATATGGACAGGTGGAAAGTTACAATGGTATATATACAAAAACATAAAGGTGTGGCCCTAGGCCTCCAATGTTATGGAGGTGGCGTTTCTTAAGAAGGAGGAGAATGACCAAATTCCCTAGTGGTTTTTGGCCGCATTAGCTCCCGTTTGGCGATGGATCTGGCGGTCGCATTTCTTGGGTCATCTTCTTCAGGAGGGGTTTGAGAATTAAGGTGTCGATGTCATCCGATTTCCAATGTCCTCCTGACAGGTTCATATTGTTGGTTTGATTGATGATAGCAGATTCCAGCATCCTTCTTTTGTACGGACAGCTACTTTTGAAAACCAACTCCGTCCCACTCCAGTTAATGACATGCCCTGTATTTCTGATATGTAGGAAAATTCCCGAACTCTCCAAAGCGTAACGTACTGATCTTTTGTGCTCTGTTATTCTTTGCGAGAGCGATCTACCTGTCTCGCCTACGTAGATGTCTTGACAATTACTACACGGTATCTTGTAAACTCCGGCTTCTTCCCTTTTGTTATTTAAGTATACGTTAACGAGCGAACTCACGATGGATTTGGGATAATGGAAAATGAAAGGATTGTTAGGCCTGAGTTGTTCGGAGGCCTTTTGGATGTTTTCATCGTACGGAAGCTTTATTTTGTTGTTGAAATCTATTTGTCTGTTGTTGAGTGGGACCTCTATAGTATATTTTATTCGCTTTGTTAATAGCCCTCTCGATAATGTGTGGTGGATATAGCAGTTGCGTTAGGTGTTGGCGGATCGTGTTAAATTCTTTATCCAGGTACTCATTTGAACATATCCTAAGTCCTCTGAGGAATAAGTTGCACCCTACCATGATTTTTACGGAGACGTCGTGGTAGCTTAAGAAATGAATGTAGGAGGCAGCAAAGGTGGGTTTTCTATATACTGTAAATGCATACCTGTTCTGTTTTCTTATGATCAGTACATCTAGTAACGGCAGTTTTCCGTCCTTTTCCCATTCTGTTTTAAATTTTATGGTCGGAACTAGCGTTGGACATCGGCGTCAGACCCATTTCCGGACTCCATCCGCACATTCCTCCAAGACAGAATACAAGCCACACACCAAGACATCTATGTGATTAGAAGAAAAATAAGTGAGCTAGCCACGTCACTTCGCCTCATGTGCAGGGATGATGGTATGTACAGATATCTTTCATATTTTGTGCTATCAGGTGCTGTTGAAGACAGTGAGTCCCACTCCAGAAATTTGTGCTACAAATTAAAATGACTGATTAGGAACAGCGTATGGAATAATCTTGGCCTTCCCAATAATGTGCTGAATCTCTCTAACCATCCCCTCACTGCAGAAGAACAGACCGTTTTAAATCTTGGAGTTTCATTCGCTCTAAAACCTGGTCCCGAGAGTAATCTTAATTTCCTAGTTGCTTTTGATAAACATTTTGCAAAAAACAATTATGACAAGAAAGAAACAGGCATTTTGCTAAATGTCTTGGAGCAAAATAACAACAAAAATTCGCTCCCGAAAAGATTCCAAAATGCATTAGTTAGTTTAAGGAAAAGGGGGAATATCATCATCACAAAATCTGACAAAGACGGGAAAATAGTTCTGTTAGACAAGGAGACATACATCAGTAAAGTTCAAGAACTTCTAAACGATGCGGAGACCTATGACAAATTAACGAAAGATCCCACAACAAATATTGCTGCTCAATTTAACAAATCAGTCAGAACCATAGGGGGCAATAAAAAAGACATAGAATTACTAGAGACATTCAAGGTAATCAACCCCTCTCTCCTCTATTTTTACGGCCTCCCGAAAACACATAAAGATGGGATTCCTTTACGCCCCATAATATCTAGCAGGGGATCTTTCATGTACAAATTATCAAAATGGCTCGCAGACTTGTTATCACCCTTTCTGGGAACCTTCTCATCCTCCCACGTCAAACATGCAGAGGATTTCATACAAAAATTTAACAGTTTAAACATCCCCTCAAACAACATCAAATTGCTCAGCCTAGACGTCGAGTCATTATTTACTAAAGTCCCGATTGCCGATGTGTTGTCTTTCTTAGAGAGGAAGCTACAACCATATGAAGACCATTTTCCTCTTGGCATAGATAAAACTTTAAAACTTATCAACCTCTGTGTAACTAACAACGTGTTTTCTTTCAATGGTAATTTTTACAAACAAAAATTTGGCTGTAGCATGGGAAGTCCCCTATCACCCCTTCTAGCAAACTTGTACATGGAATATTTCGAAACAGAACTTTTGTCGTCTATCAAACCCCATAATATGATCTGGCTTAGATACGTAGATGATATCTTTACTTTTTGGGACAGTAGCTGGGGGGACTTTAATGAATTTTTTAATAGGCTAAATTCGCTAGTTCCGACCATAAAATTTAAAACAGAATGGGACAAGGACGGAAAACTGCCGTTCCTAGATGTACTGATCATAAGAAAACAGAACAGGTATGCATTTACAGTATATAGAAAACCCACCTTCGCTGCCTCCTACATTCATTTCTTAAGCTACCACGACATCTCCGTAAAAATCATGGTAGGGTGCAACTTATTCCTCAGAGGACTTAGGATATGTTCAAATGAGTACCTGGATAAAGAATTTAACACGATCCGCCAACACCTAACGCAACTGCTATATCCACCACGCATTATCGAGATGGCTATTAACAAAGCGAATAAAATATACTATAGAGGTCCCACTCACAACAGACAAATAGATTTCAACAACAAAATAAAGCTTCCATACGATGAAAACATCCAAAAGGCCTCCGAACAACTCAGGCCTAACAATCCTTTCATTTTCCATTATCCCAAATCCATCGGGAGTTCGCTCGTTAACGTATACTTAAATAACAAGAGGGAAGAAGCCAGAGTTTACAAGATACCGTGTAGTAATTGTCAGGACATCTACGTAGGCGAGACAGGTAGATCGCTCTCGCAAAGAATAACAGAGCACAAAAGATCAGTACGTTACGCTTCGAAGAGTTCGGGAATTTTCCTACATATCAGAAATACAGGGCATGTCATTAACTGGAGTGGGGCGGAGTTGGTTTTCAAAAGTAGCTGTCCGTACAAAAGAAGGATGCTGGAATCTGCTATCATCAATCAAACCAACAATATGAACCTGTCAGGAGGACATTGGAAATCGGATGACATCGACACCTCAATCATCAAACCCCTCCTGAAGACGATGACCCAAGAAACGCGACCGCCAGATCCATCGCCAAACGGGAGCTAGTGAGGCCAAAAACCACTAGGGAATTTGGTCATTCTCCTCCTTCTTAAGAAACGCCACCTCCATAACATCGGAGGCCTAGGGCCACACCTTTATGTTTTTGTATATATACCATTGTAACTTTCCACCTGTCCATATTCTACCAGTGAGCAGGGGCACAGAAGCTAGTGCCCGAAATATATGGTTTCAACGTTTAAATAGTGTTTTATGGGCCTTCTTATATTCATATTACACTGTAGTATTACAGGAAAAGACATTCATTTTTGCCCATCATGGAACATCACAGTTTACGCCAGATTTTCGGCTTCAACCCAGCTGTCAATCACATCTTTAGACGGTACGAACGGCTAGTACATGGGTTACACAAGAGGAAGAATCAGAGAAATTTTCTACAAGAATGCCTACAGGAACAAGTTTCTCCCAAAATGTTTGGTTTCACGCGTTGGACATCGGCGTCAGACCCATTTCCGGACTCCATCCGCACATTCCTCCAAGACAGAATACAAGCCACACACCAAGACATCTATGTGATTAGAAGAAAAATAAGTGAGCTAGCCACGTCACTTCGCCTCATGTGCAGGGATGATGGTATGTACAGATATCTTTCATATTTTGTGCTATCAGGTGCTGTTGAAGACAGTGAGTCCCACTCCAGAAATTTGTGCTACAAATTAAAAAGACTGATTAGGAACAGCGTATGGAATAATCTTGGCCTTCCCAATAATGTGCTGAATCTCTCTAACCATCCCCTCACTGCAGAAGAACAGACCGTTTTAAATCTTGGAGTTTCATTCGCTCTAAAACCTGGTCCCGAGAGTAATCTTAATTTCCTAGTTGCTTTTGATAAACATTTTGCAAAAAACAATTATGACAAGAAAGAAACAGGCATTTTGCTAAATGTCTTGGAGCAAAATAACAACAAAAATTCGCTCCCGAAAAGATTCCAAAATGCATTAGTTAGTTTAAGGAAAAGGGGGAATATCATCATCACAAAATCTGACAAAGACGGGAAAATAGTTCTGTTAGACAAGGAGACATACATCAATAAAGTTCAAGAACTTCTAAACGATGCGGAGACCTATGACAAATTAACGAAAGATCCCACAACAAATATTGCTGCTCAATTTAACAAATCAGTCAGAACCATAGGGGTCAATAAAAAAGACATAGAATTACTAGAGACATTCAAGGTAATCAACCCCTCTCTCCCCTATTTTTACGGCCTCCCGAAAACACATAAAGATGGGATTCCTTTACGCCCCATAATATCTAGCAGGGGATCTTTCATGTACAAATTATCAAAATGGCTCGCAGACTTGTTATCACCCTTTCTGGGAACCTTCTCATCCTCCCACGTCAAACATGCAGAGGATTTCATACAAAAATTTAACAGTTTAAACATCCCCTCAAACAACATCAAATCGCTCAGCCTAGACGTCGAGTCATTATTTACTAAAGTCCCGATTGCCGATGTGTTGTCTTTCTTAGAGAGGAAGTTACAACCATATGAAGACCATTTTCCTCTTGGCATAGATAAAACTTTAAAACTTATCAACCTCTGTGTAACTAACAACGTGTTTTCTTTCAATGGTAATTTTTACAAACAAAAATTTGGCTGTAGCATGGGAAGTCCCCTATCACCCCTTCCAGCAAACTTGTACATGGAATATTTCGAAACAGAACTTTTGTCGTCTATCAAACCCCATAATATGATCTGGCTTAGATACGTAGATGATATCTTTACTTTCTGGGACAATAGCTGGGGGGACTTTAACGAATTTTTTAATAGGCTAAATTCGCTAGTTCCGACCATAAAATTTAAAACAGAATGGGAAAAGGACGGAAAACTGCCGTTCCTAGATGTACTGATCATAAGAAAACAGAACAGGTATGCATTTACAGTATATAGAAAACCCACCTTCGCTGCCTCCTACATTCATTTCTT
>JANJGK010000027.1:7279367-7334367 GCA_039081455.1 Macrobrachium rosenbergii | reverse complement strand
GGTGCACTGAGGGCACTACCACCTTGCGTGGCAAAATATATAAAGCTCTTTCTCGAATAACATCCAAGATTTTGCAGGCGGAGGGAATGTTAGAATATTATGTTCAAGTTAAAGGGAAAGATTTTAGTTTACCATAGACACGAAATTTTGATACATAAATGTAATCGAATTATTATTATTATTATTATTATTATTATTATTATTATTATTATTATTATTATTATTATTCAGAAGATAAAACCTATTCACATGGAACAAGCCCACAGGGGCCAAAGTAAATGGTGTTCATTAGGAAGAAATAAGAGGAAGTAAAGGGAAATGCAGAGAGAAGAGATCTCACTCATTAGAAAGAAAATAAAGATAAATTAATAAAGTGAATGGGCTATTCGCAACCGCAGTTATATAAAAACTAAAATGGAGAGAAACTGGTGGTTACGAGAATTAAATTCTGATTAAAATTCTTTCACTATAGAACGCAATTTAGCTTCCAGTACCTCCCACAGCCTTCCTTTCTTCCTTAAGACTCCCCATCAATCATCCACGCCAGGAAAGCTCTCGAGATAATCATTCACCTGAGCTTCGGAACCTTTTTGAAATTCAATTTTCCGAGCGTAACTCCCTTCGCATCTTTATCCAAATTTTACTTCCCCTTGCATGTACAAACACAACACATAACAGTTGGAGTGACAGCTTACCTAGGAACTTCAAAACTTTTCAATAACTATATTTTGCTCTTCAGATTATATTCCGTTCGCCAATATTTTCTTTTAGTTGTATTTATTAGTCTTGGTCAATTGGTAATGGGCTTAGTTTGAAGATTCCTGTAATTACACAATAAACATCTGAGATGCAATTAAGAGAAAGTCTCTAGATTGCTTCAGTTTTGTTGTTTATTATTTCTAACACTTTATTGTAAGGAATATTTAAATGATTATTAGTCTCAGCACTGGGACGAAACAACCATGATTAAAAAATGGCAGTGAAACGTGATCGAAAAGTTTGGATGTATGACTTTTATTGTCAATATATCAACTGCAATATTAGAGAAACAATATAATATAGGTACATAATTTTGAGGTTAAAAGTTATATAACTTTTTAGGAAATAAAAAAAAACATACTTAAATTTTTTCCAGTTATGCTCATAAGCTGGAGAGTCAGTGCATGTGTCGACTGAACTTGGCTGATATCTATGAAAGCACATTCGTCTAATCTTCAATCAGTGCGATGCAATACCAGACTCGGAAATATATAAAGACTCATGGTATTTCAGAGAGAGAGAGAGAGATGTAAACGTTCGGGCACATTCCATCCAATCATCAAAGGGACATTCACTAATAATCCAGACTCAGTGAAATCCCGCATCCAGCGTCCGTCTTCTAGACTTCCCCATCTGGTCCTTTTCCAAGTCTTGCTCACGAGAGTCTTTTTCTGATCTTCTTCTTCTCTTAGAATAAAAGTGTTACGCTTATTATTATTTTTATTATTATAACTGATCTCAAAATGGGATAATCTATGTTCGCAGAAGTATTTTTATCTTATTTTTCTAGTAAATCTCTTTAGCTTTATTTCAGCACCAAAACCTTCAGCTTTCCTAACGCATATTGCCTTTCATTGTTAGCATAAATACTTTCAAATTCATTTCAAGATCACTCTTATCTAAATAAAAATATCTAAATAAAAGCCCAGCCAACAGGACTGACCATCTTCTGAAAATATGTCAAAGCCAACACTTTGTACCATATCCCCAACTTACGCCAATACTTAGAGCAATTAAAAGTGAAACTGAAGTAAATAATCCTCTAATGGGAGCTGAGCAACCACTGTGGGGAAAATGAAAATAAAACTAAAACAAAACCTCCTACGTAGCCATTTCCTAACAACCCCAGCGGCACCTTCCACCCTACGACATCTGATCTGATTCCGTCTGACGCTGACGCTTTTAACAATTGGCCTCGCTTAGGATATCAATATATTCATGTTTATATTTGTTTAATTGACATTTAAGAGACATTTAATGCGTGATGCTTCTTGGGTCACTTTCCCGTCCATATGTGTGAATTATTTATTGCGATGATAATGAATTTTTACTTATGTATTTTAACTTGATTCATGCAATGTTTTTCGGCTACCAAGACAGGCTTCAATTCAGGGAGGTTCTAATGGGTTAGAACTCTGAACCTCGAGGGAAAAATAGGGTTGTTGTTTAGTGGTTGTATGTTGACGAGAGGCTGTGATAATAAATTGGGGTGTAAGACACCGTAGTATGTGTTTCAAACTTGTAGTGCAGTTTTTATTTCGTTATTTGGCTTTGTTTAATATATATATATATATATATATATATATATATATATATATATATATATATATATATATATATATATATATATATATATATATATATGAAAAACATTTTGGATGATTATGCTCAATAGCTAATGGCCTGCGCTGGTTTAAGTGTGTTTGTTTGCCGTGAGAGCGTCGGAGTGTTTTTTTTTTCATTTTGGGGAATTGTTTCTAGGTATTTTTGAAGCCCCGTTTTCTAAGTATGTGGGGATAGACTGGGGTAGTGTGTTACGGGAGCGACTTGTGTATTTTTCGCAGTTCGCATCGACGATTAGGAACTAGGGGATTAAGGAATACTTTGTTTTTTATTATTTTGATTAATTTTGGGGGACCTTGGGTTATTATGTTGATAATTGCTCGACTGTTGTTGGGTTATTAGGAATAAATATTTCTTACGTTATTGGGTTAACATTTCTTAGTTTTCTTGTTTTTTTTTTTTTGCCTTTCTCTTTTTCCTTTTTTTTCTCTCCTGGAGAATTTCCCATTTGTCTTCACGAAGATTTTTTTTTGAATTTCTGTTAGTGTATAAAGTTGAGATCGGGTCATGTTGTTGGGACTTGGAGTTTAATGATTCCCGACAATATGGCGGAGGGCGCTGCAGATAGTTTACGTCGGTCGCCTCCTGGTTCAGCCATTTCCTGGGTTCGTTGATGGGGTTCTTCCGGTACCTCTCGAAGTTTTTATAGAGGGTGTGTCGAAACACTTGGTCGCCAAAAAATTACGGATGGGGTAGAGGCTTTGAATGAAGCAAAAGGATTCCTCAGTTTAGATAAAGGGGACATCGGGCAATGTTGTCGGAGTCATCAATTTGGAAAGTGTAAGACATGGGACGATCTCAAGAGGTTTCTGAGGTCAGCTATATGGGACGGCTGAAGCCGGAGATGCAGTTCGAGACCTTAGGTCTCTCTATAAGATTCGCAAGGGCCAGGATTCTTTGGTTAGGTTTAGCGCCAGATGCTTTGGTGCTGCGAGGGATATTTCGAAGAAATTAAGAACGTCTAGGTGGGCAAAGGGTAACAATATTTCCGTGGATGACCTAGAGAAATTGCTTCCTTTTGCACGGATGCCTAATGATGTTCCTGATGCCATGGTAGATAGTTTTGATGAAAGGATAGAAAAGGGGTCAGATGAAGCCTTGCTTTTCTGGTAATTTCGCAAACACCTGTCGAAGCGTCCTGTTGTGGATAGCACTTTCATAAATGGATACCAAAGGCTTCCAGAGCTATTCCAGTGCACCTGCCACAGGGTGATTCTAGTTTCCCTTCTACGAGGCTGTGTGCCAAGACAGAGCATAGTAGGGCTTCAGTGGGTTCAATATGGCAGGTCCGTTGCCTTAACTGTAAGAGGCAGGGTCACACCAAAATGTTTTGCAAGGTGAGATGTTGTGGCGTCTGCAAGACTTCAGAGCACTGTTGGCTGACCACCAAAAATATGTTATAAAAGTACAATTCAATAATTCTCCTTTTGATAATCAACAAGAATTCTTACAAGGTGAACATTTTTACAAAAAAAAAAAAGAAATATTAAACATACGAATACAAAGAAAATATATATAAGGTAACTAATTTGTAATTAAGTCAGTAACCTAAAAGATAAAATCACTGACTTTCATTTTCCAAATAGGAAAGCTGCAAGAGTGACAATAAATAAGTGTTTCAAGACCCATTAATTTTCCTGTCAGTTTCCTTTGTCGATGAAATGCAGTAAATCACTCTTGGGTTTGCAATTGCTGAATGAATAAATAAATAAATAAATAAATAGATAAATAAGTAAATAAATAAATAAAACACAGTTAAACAGAGAAATGAATACAAACAGAAGTAAATAAACAATTTAAAGAATTAATAGATAATGATTATTATAAAAGGACTTTAGGTAAGTTTATTTTCGTATATTTTTATTAAAATTCTTTATCTAAATCTCTTATTACCGTGGAAATAATATACATTTCACAGAAAATAGCTTCAACTAATAAACATACCGACAGTAATAATGAAAGTAGATGGAGGGAGATGAAGTCTTTATATCATCTTTACAAATATTTTTATTTTCGTTGGATAAAATAAAAACTAATGATGACTTTGCATATCTGAGTGAGCTTATTTTTCATAATGGTTCTGTCGCATGGGAGAGGGAACTTTATAACTCACAGATAATGAAAGATCTCTCATGTCATTAAGGGCAATTAAGAAAATTAAATAGCAAGCCGTACGTACAACGATGCCACCTTTCGATCACATTCCCTTTAACCCATCATTAATTTCACGCTTTCCATATTTCAGCTCGAAATACATCCGCCATTTTCATCAACATAAGTGTTATGGCAATACATCAAAACGAAAAAGCATAATAAATGTTTTTCTGTTTTAATTTCCACAAAGCGGCAAAACTGCTACGGCCTCACTTTTTTAAATACATACGGCATTGCAATTCACCCATGAATCATTTATTGTTTTTTATCATCTCTCTCTCTCTCTCTCTCTCTCTCTCTCTCTCTCTCTCTCTCTCTCTCTCTCTCTCTCTCTCTCTCTCCCTTTCTTTCATTTTGATTGTGTTGCTTTTTGTTTCAGTAATGTCATTTTTTCCTTTTTCAAGATTTGTGGAAAAGTATTCTTTATGTATTTTTTGCTTATCATGATCTTTTTAATCTTTTGCACGAGTTTTCTTCATGCAAATCCAAACTGGCGCCAATGGTCCTTAAACAAAAAATGTTTACTTAAATATAGATTTCCTTTCACAAAAGATTATCCAGGGGGTCGACCGACAGAATCTGAAAGTCACAATTTTCAGGCACTTCAGAAGTTTGTCATCGTGTCTGTTCACCCTCAGTTCCACAGGGAAATTTGAGAGAGAGAGAGAGAGAGAGAGAGAGAGAGAGAGAGAGAGAGAGAGAGAATGGTATCTACGCAAACTGGGTCTTGACAAATGGTCTGTTCTCTCTCCTGCCACGCTCTTGCTAATACATTTTAGAGGAGAGATAAAATAATATTCATTTCACGAGTGCCATGATATTATAAGATATCCAGGTATGTAAACTTGCATGCATTATGAATAGGAATGCGAATGTATGAAAAATACAAACAACAGAAAGGATAAAAAGCAAAGACACTGCCTTGTTACGTAATTAGATTGATGCCTTACAATTGGCTGACTAATTCAACCGAAGAGAACAGCAACCAGTCAGAGCACCAGCTTCTGTTATGGTTTTGTCAGAAATGAAAGTGTCCTTTATTTGCCGTTGTGGATTATTGCTTTATCCTCAACACTTTCGTTTGGAGATAAATGCTTCCTTCCAATAGCCTTTGGGAAACCTGTTTGAGATTTTTGCTTTAATTTTGGTGTTTGGAGGCAAAATGGAGTACTATGTGTGTGTGTGTGTCCCTCTTGACAGAATTGAATTAATAGCAAATCTTCCAACCAACCCCTGTGAGGTTATTTTTTTATATGTCTACTTTTTATCCTCCAGCACGGAAACTTTCTTCGCTCGCTCTGTTCTACAGATGCTATTCCTTTCGTTTTTCCGCTAACCAGAGAGAAAAATTGTAATTTCTCTGGCTTCCTCTGATACCTGCCAAGGGTACCATGTCTCCGAGTTACGGAGATGAGATGAGATGACAATTTGATCGTTCATTCCGTCTTGTTCTTGTCTTCTCAATACTTACCTTCAGGATTCTTTCAATAATCCCTTTCTTATCCGCCAGATAATTAGAGAGATAAGCCAGTTTGTCCAGCTTTCTAGGTGCATAGAGAAACCCTTCAAGATAATTGTTATACTGGTTTGCAGCCATTTTTAATTTCCTAGTTATAAGCATTTTCGAATAGTCTTCTTGTCATCTTGAGACACAATTACTCTGAATCTAATCTTTGCTGTCGTGTGAGCGGTACTTTTAGAATACAGCTGACGCATTTAGCTTTCGCAGTACCTCCAACCAAAAGACAGTTGTAGCGTGATTAAGCAACACAAAGAAAGCAATTTTCACGGCTCTGTTTCCAAAAGTATAATTCAAAATGGCGGAGTCCCATTGCTAGAAACTTGGTTAAGCAAATTCCGCCTCCTCCAGCAGGAAGGCATTCAGCGCCATTGCGGCAAAGCTGCTCAGAAGAAATTTCATTTGGAACAACAAACACTTGGTCCGTTGACTCAGGGAATCTGTTCCCTCGCTCCTCTTGCGCCATTTTGGGCAGATCCTTTGGGAAGAGAAAGTGCTTACTTTCTCTTACAGAAAATAGGAGTCAACAACTTCATTTCAGTCTGTTTTCCATGTAATTGCATAAACGGTTTACAGTCACCAGGATAATATATTATAGACCAGCGTCAAAATTAGTCGTTTATATTACCCGTGTTGCTGTGATCTGGGAATCCCTTTTCTGTTGTCAAAGTATTTAATACGAAGTTTGTATTTGCGTACAAAAAATCAAATGAAAAGTTTCACACAGATTAATTCTCGAAGCAGCTCTAGACTCAGTGTTGTAGTCGTTTCTGAATAGGCGAGGTAGATGAAAATATTGCTATGAGGACAACATAGATGCTGCTTAGTATAAGAGCACACTGCCAGTGCCTTAACGATTAACATACAGAGCTATTCTCATTGTTGTAATTGGTCAGTATTGTCAGACATTACATGCAGAGCTCAGTTCTTCTGTCTTGATAGCAAGGAATAAGGGAGAATTGGTTAAAATGTCTTCTCTCTTGCTCTTTGGCTCAATTTCATCCTTTCTACCTGACAATCCTAATGACTTCTAGAGTGTGAGTGATTAAATTCTTCATTCACACACCACCCGATTTGTTGGCTGGTATCTGAAACCTCGGCCGTAGCACTAATGGGACAGTTTAGGCGTATCCTTGTACGCCAGCCAATCAGCAACGAGGAACAGGATGACGTCACAGCGAGTACTTTATGGTCCGCTCGCCAGGCTTAAGTCCAACTCTTTCCGTCTTCCATTATCAAGCTTCATCTTAAATAACCATAATAACGCTCTCAAAACTTGAAGAGCTTTAGTTTCATCAGAAAAAGAACTTTGTGAATAATGACGCCACCTTAAAGTAAATAGTTTAAACCTCAGAATATCCCTTCACTCATTCATCTTGAATAATGAAGGTGCTGTAAGGTGTCAAAGAAACGAGCAGGTAAAGGTTACTGCTGATTTATTACAGATCCAGGCGGCTTATATTGCGGCCGACTGACGCCGGGCCGTGAGAGACAATGGAATTGACTGTGACCTGAGGTCGAAACAATAAACAATAATATGCAGTGAACGAGTACGAATTACAATACGAAACATACAGAGACACAATATAGATACAGTCTTGATGCCTGTGAATGAAGAAACATGTGATACACAATGTG
This sequence comes from Macrobrachium rosenbergii, assembly GCA_039081455.1. Classification (NCBI taxonomy): domain Eukaryota; kingdom Metazoa; phylum Arthropoda; class Malacostraca; order Decapoda; family Palaemonidae; genus Macrobrachium; species Macrobrachium rosenbergii. The sequence goes on along the minus strand of JANJGK010000027.1, from coordinate 7,326,674 downwards.
TGACATTCGTATAAATACCATAAAGTAAAAATTATTAAAATGCGTGACCTGGCACGTTTTAGGCGTGACTAATTTAGCTTGAAGAAAACGGGAAGTCACCAAAGAAAACAAGCTCAGCGGAGACTTAATTAATGGCGCCGCCGAAACACTATCCTGGCGCCGAATTGTGGGGAGTATCCAATTCGGCGCCAGGATAGTGTTTCGGCGGCGCCATTAATTAAGTCTCCGCTGAGCTTGTTTTCTTTGGTGGGAAGTACAATTCGGCGCCAGGATAGTGTTTCGGCGGCGCCATTAATTAAGTCTCCGCTGAGCTTGTTTTCTTTGGTGACTTCCCGTTTTCTTCAAGCTAAATTAGTCACGCCTAAAACGTGCCAGGTCACGCATTTTAATAATTTTTACTTTATGGTATTTATACGAATGTCACACATTGTGTATCACATGTTTCTTCATTCACAGGCATCAAGACTGTATCTATATTGTGTCTCTGTATGTTTCGTATTGTAATTCGTACTCGTTCACTGCATATTATTGTTTATTGTTTCGACCTCAGGTCACAGTCAATTCCATTGTCTCTCACGGCCCGGCGTCAGTCGGCCGCAATATAAGCCGCCTGGATCTGTAATAAATCAGCAGTAACCTTTACCTGCTCGTTTCTTTGACCCCCTTACTGGAGTAGGATACTCGCGTCAGTACGCACTTTCGTGCGCCGTGTGGTTCCGCTAGTGACGCTGGTGGGGTACGCCGACGAGAGTCAGCACGCTCAAACGCTGGTTACAGCGCCGTGTTTAGGCCGCTAAGAGCGTTTTTTGGAGAAATCCTGGAGCCAAGACTGAGTCGCCGTGTGAGTCCGCTAATGGCTCCGGGATACTCCGGGGGTCACCACTGTAAGGTGTCAAAGAAACGAGCAGGTAAAGGTTACTGCTGATTTATTACAGATCCAGGCGGCTTATATTGCGGCCGACTGACGCCGGGCCGTGAGAGACAATGGAATTGACTGTGACCTGAGGTCGAAACAATAAACAATAATATGCAGTGAACGAGTACGAATTACAATACGAAACATACAGAGACACAATATAGATACAGTCTTGATGCCTGTGAATGAAGAAACATGTGATACACAATGTGTGACATTCGTATAAATACCATAAAGTAAAAATGATTAAAATGCGTGACCTGGCACGTTTTAGGCGTGACTAATTTAGCTTGAAGAAAACGGGAAGTCACCAAAGAAAACAAGCTCAGCGGAGACTTAATTAATGGCGCCGCCGAAACACTATCCTGGCGCCGAATTGGTGACTTTACAGTGCTCGGGCGAAGATAACGTTTAATTAATGGAATATTTAGGCTTGTCAAAGGAGTAAGTCACGGAGGGTTGCAAACGTTTGCCTGAACAAAAGTTCGGTTAGAACATTTATAGAGGGGAGCAGCCTCTTCAGACAGACCGGAAAGGTTGTGATGTGACTCAGGTGTTGGAAACTACAGGGATAAATATTCAGGCGGTTCTCTTTCGAAATCTCCTCCGTCTTTCACTCATGTTGCAATCTTGGTGTTTCTAGGGGATATAAATAGACTGATGCAAGAGAGAGAGAGAGAGAAGAATTCTTACTGTTTTTAAGGACTGTGAATAGAGTATGAGAAAGAGGGAGAGAGAGAGAGAGAGAGAGCGTTGCAATTTTACTATTTTTATGGATTAAAAATAACTAATGAGAGAGACAGCGAGAGAGAACGTTTCAATCTTACTATTTTTAGAATTATAAACAGACTAGAGAGAGAGAAAGGGAGAGCGTTATAATCTTACTTAATTTATTTATTATAAAAAGAATAATGAGAGAGAGAGAGAGAGAGAGAGAGAGAGAGAGAGAGAGAGAGAGAGAGAGAGAGAGAGAGAGAGAGAATGTCATAGTCTAACTGTTTGTAAGGTTTATAAAATAGAGTAATGAGAGAGAAAGAGAGAACGCTGCAATCTTACAGTTTGTAAAGACTCTCCCTTCAGGTCCTGCAAATCGCCTGGTTTTTTGTTTCATTAGACTATTCCGAGTTATCACCTCAGCCCCCAGAGACGAAGAGGAAAAGGCTGATCTCGTGCAACAGGTAAGAAAGACTATAAAAAGCCTTCTAAGGGAAAGAGGACCCAGTTAGTTTAGCCTTTCAAACGAGGGGAAAGAAAGTGGCGCTTTCTCCTTCAGGCAGAGGGGAAAGAAAGTATGGCATCTCATGAAATTTATCTCAGACCCAGAGAAAATAACTCTGCCTGAATTTGAGGGTCATCCGAAATTTCATCAGGTCAAGGAATTCAGGAATTTATGACTCCGAATTCGTCTGTGTCAAGAGAATGATATTTCCTTTTTTTTTTTTTTTGTCGTGGTGGAGCACTGAGAAGGGCATAAAGAGTTTCTTTTTCTTAACAGATAATACCTCATCAGTTATGGGGAACACGCCCCTTGAAAAAAGGAAGGTTAAAAAAGTTTTGGAAATACAGAGGACCTCTGAGAATTCGAAATTAACCCAGCTGAAGGGAATTCCACTCCTATTATTACTGTCTGCGCATTATGGAGGATGAGTGTTTGAAAAGGTAATATATATAATATATATATATATATATATATATATATGTATATATATATATATATATATATATATATATATATATATATATATATATATATATATATATATATATATATATATATATATATATATATGTATGTATATTGTTACGTGTGAGGGTCTTGGCTGATCATGTATTATTCAATTTACGTAATTTTTACGGCCCTGCAAACCAAGATTACACGTAACCTGCCACTTGAAGCCAAAAGTTAACCTCAAAGACAGTCGTTAATTAGCCAAAGGTCGCCAGTTAAGGGTAATTAACCTTAACAAGAATATTTGAGATGAATTTGATTTTAAACGCAACGGTTCTTCCAAACATTCGGACGCGAGGCATACAAAGCATCGAGACTTGACCTGATTTTGCTTACCCTAAATCCTAGGTATTTTACTGGAATAACGGGGTTGAAGCTAACAATATAATAATTCGGCTTAATCTAGACTTCGTAAACACATATACCCTAAGTGGGGGATGAAGGAGGAAACAAAAGAAATGCAAAATACAGAAAAAAGATAAAAGAATGGGCGAAGTTTTGAACAAAAAGCGACTTTACCTTAGGACGAACGTTGTGCGCACCAACCACCGCCGAGAGGAGTCTTCGCAATTGCTTCTTCACTTCACTAGTAGAATAATAGACAAAGAAAGGGAGAAGAGGCCCCGTCGGACATGTGGTCTCTCCGAATGCTCCAGTCTCTCTGAAGTTCCCTGACCGGCCTAGGTCAAAAACAGTCACCCCAGGTGTCCACGTTCTTGTTAAAAACATTCGCCAAGAGACAGGTAGGAAGGAAAAAGGGGCCTTAGGACCACCTATTCTTAAGGCTGATAGGGAAATTTTCCTATAGGGTGAAAGGCCTAACTTACCTATCCCGTTCTCCAACGGACGTTAAGGTTTGAACTGAAGACGCTCCTATATAGACAACGTCTTTTCCCGGTCTCAGTCAGGCTGATATTTTTACAATCAAAAGTTACGAGGGCGAACAGCAGTAATATTTGTAAAAGCTCCCCCCCTTAAGAGGGCCTTCACTCCCTTTTCGGGCGTGAAGGTCTATACTAAGCAAGCTGTTCGCCTCTCGTAGGTTACTCTCCTTCCCCTGAGCAGATTAGTCCTGGTTAGCCTACCTAGCTACAGAACTACCTAACCCTAGATAGGATACGAGCTATATTCACTACTTTACCTAATTCTAATAGTACTGGAAGGTGCTCACGGTTATTATAGGCTACCTCCTACAATCATGATGTGTTTTAGACCTAGCCTAGTGGTACATTCTATGATATTCCCTAGCCTAACCTATCCTAACCCGACCGTAGCACCAACATAAGAGTTAATATTCTAACTAAATTACAACATGGTTTATGTTTAATACAATTAAAATTTACTAGTTAATTCATGAGGGTTGCCTCATATGATAAATGGGTGCCTCACTGAGGTCTTAGGCCATGCGTGTCACGAGCATCGTGGCTCGTTTCACAATAGTTAAGATTACTGAAATTAGTTAGGCTACTTACATGATTACTGCGGCTCGGTGGTAAGTGGAAAGAACAAGGCTACTAAATTGATATACCGTACTTTAAGGCGGCCTAGGCTAGGTACAAATAAAAGGAAGAGATCACACTGGCTACCTTCTCTGGGCAAGGGGCCAGGATCACTCTTAGATGTTAGGGCACTGTGCCGAGAGGGCACTAGTGCCAGGATGAGCTTATAGCTCGGCAACTACTGGGCTCTCTTCTGCCCCTTCTTCTTCTTCTTCGGGTTCCTCCAAGGCCTATCAGTAGCTGGCCTAGCAGGTGATGAAAGCACCGACTCCGGGGACAGGCCAGAAGGGCTAGCGGGCGCGAAGTCAGGGGCAACTGCAAAAGCTGCGGGAGGACTCCCTACTCCGGCTGCTGCGACAACCGGAGCGAGAGCGATCTCAACTTCTGCATCCGAGGATGCCAGTTCCTGGTCTTCCAAGGAAGGGGTACCATTTCGATCCTCCAGGGGTTCATCCCCTGGAGTCAAATGTTGCAAAGAAGAAGTTTCGGGTGCTGGAGGCTCTCCAGTCGCGATGATCAACTGCATGGGGAATCCTAAATCTCCCGGAGGAGGATTCGCCTCATGATGTAGACCCGGCATAGGGGCCTTCTTAATTGGTAGCTCAACGTCCGTGGCGGACGGAGTCTGGCACTGCTCAGTGCTCGCAAGTGGCACTGGCAGCAGTTGAGGGTCAGGCATGCCTGACAAGGGGTCCGGAGGTGCAATACCTCGCGGACGACTTGGGTTTGGCTGCGGCAGAGATTCCTGCCCCAGCAGGAGATCGTAGCCTCTCCTAGAGTTTTGTTCGGGGGCGTCCGCTGGGCGTTGCTTGGTTGGGCAGCCCTCCCAATTTGTGGAGTGGTCTGCCCGCTTGCACGTCCTGCAGCGGTACTGCTCCTCCTGAATCTCTCTTCGCGGAGGGGGAGGACCTCTTGGTGGGCCAGCCCTTCGCGATTGGAGAGGGCTAGGCCTGAAATAGTTTGGTTTATGCTCCTTTCGCGGACCACTTTGGTGGGCGGACGGTGGGGGTTTGACCTTACCGAGAGTTTTACATGTGGCCTCTGTGGAGGAGGTAACGTGGCTGCGGAGTGGCGGTGGTAACGGGCTTCCGCAGAGAAGATCCCGACCCAACAAGAAGGCCACTCCGGGCCGAATTCCACCTACCACGCCGAGGCGGTGGGGTATCGTGCCCCAAGGTGTCATAACCTGGAGTTGGACCGTGGGAACGGTGATGGTGTGGCCCTCTATCCACTTCATTTCCCACCGGGTTTCTTCGTCAACCACAGCACCGGCTGGCACTTGGGCCCTGGCGATCAGGCTAATATCTGCCGCAGTGTCTACTGTGACCGGAAGGGTCACGGGCAGGCTAGTGCTCTGAAGAGGGGCCACCGAGATGTACTGGGTTTCCAGTCTCTCGGGGTAAAGGATCCGGTGCTGACCAGCCGCAGAGAATGAAGTGCTGATTAGGTTGACAAATTTGGTGGTGGGGACATGATGTGGACAGGCCGGAGATCCAGTATTGTAGTGGCTGGCATCCCCACAGGATCTGCACGGGCCTTTTGGATGGGCTCGGTGACCTGCAGCAACTGTTGGAGGAGAGGGCTGAGCGGATGAATCGGGAGCGGAGTTCTGGCTGGTAGGGTTAGGCTGCTTATTAGTGCCGAGTTTGTATCGGCACTCAGCTTCAGCGTGGCCCCCCTTCTTGCAATAGTTGCACAGGGTCTTGCTAGGCAGTCCATTCTTTGGGCAAGTGGAGTTCGAGAGGTAGGCCGGAGGGATGATTCGCTTCTGAGAGGTGCTATGTGACTGATTGAAGGTTTCCCACGAATCAGCCATGCGACAAGCTTCCATAAGTGTGGAGGGCTGTTTATCGTTAAGATATACAGCAAGGGGCCCTGGCACACATTGGAAAAGGTCTTCTAGCATGGTCCGATTGAAAAGATCCTCAAACGTCGTGCAGGCCAAGGAGTCGAACCAGCGCGTACCGGACTGGGTTTTGTGACATGCCCATTCCGTCCAAGACCAGCCGACTTCCTTGGCAAGACCTCGGAACCGTTGTCTCCATTTTTCTGGGGTTATTTCGTAGGCCTTTGTAATGACTCTACGAACTTCCGCCATGTTACCTCTCTGGCTCTTCTCCAGTGAGCGAAGCGCTGCCTTGGCTTTTCCCTCCATATGCTTGGCTAGTATCAAGGCTCTCTCCGTCTCCGTGGTGCTGTAGTTATTGAAAAGAGCCTCAATCTCCTCCAGCCATGCTTCCGGCTCGTCCTCAGTCCACTTGGGGACTAGGGAATTGATGCTCGAAATTGGAGCGTTTGATGCAGCAGGTGTAGGACTGGAGGCTTGCTGTCGAGCCATAGCTTCGGCATTCTCCATTTTGGCTCTTTCCAGCTCGAGCTCTTTCTCCTTGCAGGCTAACTCATGCCGTCTTCTTCTTTCTTCTCTTTCCTCTTCTAATTGCCTTTGCTCGGCTTCATACTTCCTCTGCTCGAGTCTTTCTTCCTTCTCCCGCTTGGCCAAGTCGTCCACTTGCTCCTTAACCCAGGTGGTAAGTTCCGAGCCGGTGAGACCTGCCGCCGTCCCCAGCCCCAGGAAGGTTTTATAATGCTCTGCTGCCAAGGTTCTGGTGGGGAAGGGCGTCTAACCGGGTCGACTGGGTGTACTTGGGCAGCGAGGAAGTGTCTCTTCAAATTACGTGGCACCCTTTCAAAAGGTGGCACTGTAGTTTGGGTGTGCCGTGTACAGGTCACACTGGTGGCACTCAGTTTCCTTAGTCACTGGTGCAGGTTAGGTTCCAGAAGAACTTTCTCTTCTGTGCTCCCTTTTGTTTTTGTTTTATTTATTTTCCTATATGCTTGGTTGGTGGCACTTATGGTGCCAATGTGTTCCTAGGGACCCTCTACTGGAGTCCAACTAGGCTATATGGGAGGAAAGGCACTCTACACCCCCTGCAGAGTGCAACAATCGAATGAGAGAGAAAGGGAAGGTAAAAGAGAGAGAGAGAGAGAGAAGTAAGCTATTCAAGTGATGACAGTGCTGCAAATTATTGGCACTGTGGAATAAAGTGAATTTGGGTTTTTTTTTTTTTTTTCTTTAAAGATCCTCGTGAGTGGCTGGTCCCAGTACCCAACCCAGTGCTGGCCCCTTCTCCTTTCAGAGGGTGAAAAACTACTGTTTGCTTCGGTCTGGATAGCAGGCCTCACTCGTGACCGACAGTTTATCACTGTATCGTAATTACTCTTAACTTGTCCTCATCTATTGTGGGACAGAGGTGTTTCTTTTATTTGGTTTATTGTATTCGAATTAATTAGCCTAGTGTCGGCCGTTCTTTCTTTGAAGAGGGTCACGTACACTTAGGTTAGGAATGCTTACTTGAACGACGAGAGAGAGAGAGAGAGAGAGAGAGAGAGAGAGAGAGAGAGAGAGAGAGAGAGAGAGAGAGAGAGAGATTTTCAATCAGCGAATTTCTTGCTGCTTGAGAACATGTAAAGCAAAGATCTTATAAATGCACAATGGCATGGATCTTAATGAAATGATATAGACGTCGTCTTGGCTTCCTTAGGGATTGCTTTTTTATCTTATTTTCCTGGGAGCCGACGTCACAAAAGTTTATCGTAAAATTTTAAATTCTCTTTATATGATTTTTATAGCAGGTATTTGTATAGGAACTTGTTATGGTATTACTCCTAACTAAAGCCTATCTTTCCCTGCCTAAATTGTCTTTTGGTTTTGTCTAGCTAAGATATTGCGAGGTGGGTTTACTACGAAAAGCAAAAAAAAAAAAAAATATGCCCCAAGAGTGGCGGGGAGCAGAGTCGAGGTCACAATAACAAGGTCTTTAAGATGGTGGCCAGGTCCCGTTAGGCCTAAATTTCAAAAACAACCTCTGGCGGCGAAGGAACACCAAAATGGCCGGTATTTTCTTTTTAGCACCAAATTCAAAACAACGCACGAAACAAATGCAGGTATCCAGATTTACTTCAAATATACCAATCATGCATAGCGTTTTACGTTACGGATGGAAAACTAAATTACCAAACAACTTTGTCTTTTGTTATCGTACTCTCACCCGGACATTAAACAAAAGAATGAAAAGAGAAATGCTAGCCTGCCTGCGTAAATTTACGTTGTTGAACGGTACCTTTATTGTAAAATTACTATTTCAGTTCGTTTGCTACTTCACTGACACGGTTTTTGAATGATTCCCGCTATATGCAAACAATAACGATCGGAATTGCCGACGCGATTTCTAAATTACTTTGTGTACATGAAACAGGCTCCGCTTTTTCCGGCCTTAGGATACGTTATGGACGACTTAACTCGAATGCTCCGAACACAGTAAAAATGCCATTCATAAATTATGTCTCTCGTTATAAATTATGTCTCACTCTGTTTCTACACCCTTCCTACCTATGCTAATTCTCGCTACACTTGTTATTATAACTATTCTCTTGACTGCTTATTATTATGCCTGGTCCCTTGTTTGGAAGAATGAAATGGAATTCAATATCTGACTTTTATCTTTGGAATTAATGTAATTTTAATTTCCTTTTCTCCAGATTCTTTCTCTAAAATGTACTTTAGATTCTACGCAAGGTCGCCAATGTTACGTGTGAGGGTCTTGGCTGATCATGTATTATTCAATTTACGTAATTTTTACAGCCCTGCAAACCAAGATTACACGTAACCTGCCACTTGAAGCCAAAAGTTAACCTCAAAGACAGTCGTTAATTAGCCAAAGGTCGCCAGTTAAGGGTAATTAACCTTAACAAGAATATTTGAGATGAATTTGATTTTAAACGCAACGGTTCTTCCAAACATTCGGACGCGAGGCATACAAAGCATCGAGACTTGACCTGATTTTGCTTACCCTAAATCCTAGGTATTTTACTGGAATAACGGGGTTGAAGCTAACAATATAATAATTCGGCTTAATCTAGACTTCGTAAACACATATACCCTAAGTGGGGGATGAAGGAGGAAACAAAAGAAATGCAAAATACAGAAAAAAGATAAAAGAATGGGCGAAGTTTTGAACAAAAAGCGACTTTACCTTAGGACGAACGTTGTGCGCACCAACACCGCCGAGAGGAGTCTTCGCAATTGCTTCTTCACTTCACTAGTAGAATAATAGACAAAGAAAGGGAGAAGAGGCCCCGTCGGACATGTGGTCTCTCCGAATGCTCCAGTCTCTCTGAAGTTCCCTGACCGGCCTAGGTCAAAAACAGTCACCCCAGGTGTCCACGTTCTTGTTAAAAACATTCGCCAAGAGACAGGTAGGAAGGAAAAAGGGGCCTTAGGACCACCTATTCTTAAGGCTGATAGGGAAATTTTCCTATAGGGTGAAAGGCCTAACTTACCTATCCCGTTCTCCAACGGACGTTAAGGTTTGAACTGAAGACGCTCCTATATAGACAACGTCTTTTCCCGGTCTCAGTCAGGCTGATATTTTTACAATCAAAAGTTACGAGGGCGAACAGCAGTAATATTTGCAAAAAATATATATATGTATATATTATGTATGTATATATTATATATATATAATATATATATATATATTATATATATATATATATATATTATATATATAATATATATATATATATTATACTATATATATATATATATATATATAGAATATAATATTATAGATATAAATAATATATATATATATAATATATAATTATATATAATATATATATATAATATATACTATATATGTTACCTTTCAATATTTTCTCGATAGATAAAACACCAAAAGGACCTCACATATCTACAGTATATATATATCGAACCCAGCAAAGACAACGAGTCCACCAACTCATTTGCATGTAAATATAACAACAACCCAGCAAAGAGAGAGAGAAAGAGAGAGAGAGATGAAGGGATGGGAGTCTGGGGGAGAGGCGAAAGAGGAGAGACAAAGAAGATGCATGACAAATGCTTGTCATGCATTGTTTATTTGGTGAAAGCAGCATATCCCCATGCATTAAAGTCTCTGAAGGAAGCAAAACATCCTTCTTCAAAAGCAAAAGGACAGATGCATATAGTGCACCGCGTGCTGTGAACTGACGTCACTACCCCCCTACAGGCATAAAAGCTGTGGGAACCATCGACTCAATTAGTCCGGCTGCCAATATCACTCTTTAGGAATGGGGCTCCCAAGAACCTCTGCGGCCTCCAGAAATGATTGACAGTCTTCCAGAGATTAATAATGGTTCGCTTCAAATCACGATTTCAAAAAATTATCAAATTCACTTGTGTGAATTGAGGTTTATGGGTTGTTTAGATTCTTTACAACTAGTGACACCACCCTAACAGTCGTTTTTTCCAGTCATATCCCTCTATCAGAATTGGATATATTTCAGTCTCTGGTCAAATTGATACTTCAAATCGCTGACAAACACGAGTTTAATGAACGTGCGAAGAGAGATAATAACATCAGGAAAGCGAAATTTGACATTAATCGGTTGAAGAGTTCTTTGGAATGATCGACTTTTCAGAACTGGGAGCAGAAACCTGACATCACAGTTGGAAAAAGCCTGTTTCCAATTTACTCTAATTTACACTCCAGTTCATCTAAATTTTAGGGATATCACAAGTTCAGTTTGTAAAGTTATTTCCCCATTTACAATTTTGAACGAGACTTGTTGTAGATACAACAACACAATCTCTATGAAGAATAAACTGCATAAACAGCTGGCTCGGAGAAAATATTACTTTTGCTTGAGGAAAACCAACACTGAAAAATAATAATTTTACGTGTCGGATTTTGATTTAAATTGATACATAGGGAACTTATAACATAAAATGATCATTTCACCCGAGAAGAAACTTTATATAAAAGCAGAAATAAAACTTAGATGAAGTCATTATAAAGGTTGATCATCTCAGAAACGATGCTATTTTCAGATGATGGCCTTAATTGCGTTGATGCTAAATCATCTTGTTCGAACTGATAAACGGAATAGAATATAATACAGAATTTAGGTCAAAGGCCAAGCGCTGGGACCTATGAGGTCATTCAGCGCTGAAAGGGAAATTGACGGTAAAAAAGTCTGAAAGGTGTAACAGGAGGAAAACCTTTTGCGGTTGCGCTGTGAAACAATTGTTAGGAGAGGGAGAAGGAAAGTAAGATGGAAGGAAGAGAATATGAACGGAGGTACAGTAAAAGGAATTAAAGGGGTTGCAGCTAGGTGCCGAAGGGACGCTGCAAAGAACCTTATAATGCCTACAGTGCACTGCATGAGATGCCCCTACGGGGCTGATAAGTGGAGAAAAGTTCGATACTATTCACTCTATGAGTGGAATACATCTTAGAATGGAATCAAATCGATTGTTCTTTCTGTCTTCAAAAGGCAAAATGAAATTTCCAGTCATCAAGTCACGAGCCCCGAGGAATGAAACATTATTATCTTTTTCTTCATAAGTGAATTTGAAATATCTGTCCATTTACCGCAAACATGAAACGTCCCGGTGTCTTTCGTTCCTTAAAATAAAACGAAAAAAGTCTGCCAGCTGCGCAAACAACAAAGAAACAAACAAATATTACTTCGTTTGTAAACATTCCTTTCCCTTTAATCCAAGTATATTACATGTTTTTATTCATTCGCATTCAGCTTCTGAAAATTAAATCTTTGTTTATTAAAGGGCAAATTTTTTTAGAATGTCGATGTTTAGACGAATCTTCTAAATACTCACTTAGCTACTTACAATGTTGATATTGGAGCTTTTAATGAAATTAAAGATTAATTGAAAGGTATACACAAACACCTTCTGCTCATCATTCGTGTTTATTACTTGTCATGAATAAGCAATTTTAAGATGAAAAATTTCCATCAGAATTCCAGGAAGAAAAAGTCCATATTTATTTCCACTGACGCTACAAAAACAAAGAAACAAATCACACAAAAATTCGTCCCTCCCCCAAAACAAAATATAAACTATGCTCTGTCTTCATTGCCACAAACCCTGAACCTGTAGATAAGAAGGACAAACACTTAAGTCAAAACCTTTTTTCCTCCACGCATGAAGAATTCCGCTTTCCTCCCCTCCAGGTTGAGGAAAACGTTTCCTCTCCTCTAGGTTGAGGAAAACGTTTCCTCCCCTCCAGGTTGAGGAAAACGTTTCCTCTCCTCTAGGTTGAGGAAAACGTTTCCTCTCCTCTAGGTTGAGGAAAACGTTTCCTCAATGCGGAGGGAAACAGAGGAAGATACAGCCAAAATCAAAAGCGGTTTATGTCAGATGTCGAAGTTGGGAAAGAATGAGGGTTTTGAGAAGAAGAAGAAGAAGAAGAAGAAGAAGAAGAAGAAGAAGAAGAAGAAGAAGAAGAAGAAGGAGGAGGAGGAGAAAGTAAAAATGTCTGTATTTTGCTAAAGCTCTGTCTTAGACCAAACGGCAGGCAGACAGATATCTCGGAATGGAGATGGATATCAAGAGGGCAAATTTTGTTTTTGTTTTATTTGCTGGTCTTTCTGGTGGAATTCTGGGAGCTCTCTTGTTTTCGGGGTGAAGTTACGCCGGATGATGGTCGTGCGAGTATATACACATACATCAATACACATACATACATATATTTACATATATATATGTATATACTGTATATATATAGATAAATAGATAGATATTTATATATATATATATATATATATATATATATATATATATATATATATATGTATATGTTATATAATGTATAAGTAGAATTATCTTCTTCGGGCCAAATAGAATTCTTTGTGTGTGTTCTTTTGAGGAGTGAAACTGATATGAAACTTGAGAGAGAGAGAGAGTGAGAGAAAGAGAGAGAGAGAGAGAGATTTATGCTTCACATACTATGGTATTCGACGAACCACCAACACGTAATACAGAGTCCTGACTACAAACGTAACTCGTAACTCAGATGAACTGACGCACAGCATAAGGGACGGTTAGTAATTATGTATTTCTGCTGCAGCGGGGTGGCTGAGGCGCTTTCAATTACAGAGCATGAGAGCGATAGAAAGGTCTGTGTGGAAATTCTTTTCCTTCAGTTCGGAATTTCTGTTTCATAACGCAGGAAAGAGAATAAGATCCACCATAGTAACCTCTGGCCTTTGGGTCAAAAAGGTCCCTCCAAAATTCATTGCTTTGGTTCTACGTCATCTTCAGATGAGATTATCATTATTCAACTCCTTTTTCTTCGCTTCCTAAATAAGTGTGCCGAGAATTTGTTTAGGTACTTGTCAACGACTGGTCTTCTCATCTGGGTCCTTTGTCAGGGGACAATTATTGTAAAAGGTTATGATTGTCGTGATATGATTGCATTACTGTGCAAAATCATCTTCATTCCTATCTCTTTCTCTCTCTGGGGGTGTGTGCAAAACTATCTTGATTCCTATATATGTGTGTGTGTGTGCGTGCGCAAAACTACCTTCATCTCTCTCTCTCTCTCTCTCTCTCTCTCTCTCTCTCTCTCTCTCTCTCTCTCTCTCTCTCTCTCTGTGGGTGTGTACAAAACTACTATCTTCATTCCTCTCTCTCCCCCCATCTCTCTCTCCCCTTCCCAAATGACAACCGTGTAGCTCACAGCGACCTTATCAGGGACCCAGTTCTCTTTATCGGTCTAAAGCGAACATTCCTTTAATGTCATTAGAGAGCACTGTGGAAGTAAAGTCAGATGTAAATGATTTATTTTTGTTTTCGGACAAACCTGTGAGTATGTTCACATTCAGAATGTATAGTTCTGTTTGTGCGTAAGCCTGTATATACAGTACATTTACGTTGATAATGTGTATTATGGTTTATAAGTAAGATTGTACACTCGGCAAGAAAAGTGAAGGTATAGTTTTCTTTAGATTTCGTTCATCGAATTTTAATTTTTTTCTTACAGAAAACACATAATCTCGGTAAATTTACTCTAGAATATGAAAATAGAATACAAATTATATCATATATGTTAAATCTGCGAAACAAAAACCTTCAGATACTTAAAAACACCGTGCATGTCCGAAGTAATCAGAATTTCTCAGATGACTTCGTTCATAGAGATCTAAGAGATAGTGTGTGGATATCTCGGTGTAGTACTATTTATCAGAACGGCAATATTTACTCGTTTTCCGTTATGGACAGGCTTATCATTGCATCATCATACGAGATAATGATAATTTCTTTAATTTTTACACATTCATATTTGTATTTCACGGTGTTAAAAGTCAGCTGGAATTAATGGCAGTAAATGTTGCGACAGCTACGGTAAGTTGACCAAATCTATTTAAATCCGCAAGAGCGTTCTCTATGATGTGTGGAGCGATTCGGCGGGAAAACACAAGTAACTGGATGTTTCTTGACATTACCACAGTTTCTCTCTCTCTCTCTCTCTCTCTCTCTCTCTCTCTCTCTCTCTCTCTCTCTCTCTCTCTCTCTCTCCATTGCTAAAACATACTATACAAATATTGTATCGCTCAATCTCTAAAAGAAAAAAAATAATGAAATGAGTAGCTCTACATATACTGTAGGCCTAGGCTTACACAACAGCAATCTCTCTCTCTCTCTCTCTCTCTCTCTCTCTCTCTCTCTCTCTCTCTCTCTCTCTCTCTCTCATCGTAACATTGCATTCGTTCCTTTATTGTTCCCCACGTTTTTCCTTGGACATTGCTCAAATTTAACTCTTGATTTCACAATGGAAGATCGCGTTTCCGATTATGCAAGCATTCCGTTCATTGTGGTGTCATACATTCATTTGTGTAAGGTTAATTGGTAGGTTATGTCGAAAAGTGTTTATTTTGCTCAGAACTGTCGCAGCAAATTACAACTTGATCGAATACTGTAAAGCTTACTACTGCATTTAAGTATCAATGATGTCAGAATCGTAGAATATGATTGAAAGTTATAGGAGGTCAAGCAAAAAACCAACACACTAAGGCTGAAGCTCCTCCCCTTTCTAAAGTTGCCAGATGTCACATTATTGAGCAATATATGTCCGAAGATTTAAAAAAACTGTATCTTCACTTTTCTTGCCGAGTGTACATTCATTTATATGTAAACGCGCCTAACACACAAATGGTATGTGTTATACACCAAGGTAACGTCTTTCCCATATGAATGTCGACAGTTAAGGGAAAGTCAATAAAAACAGCCAATGTTATTTACGCGTTGATTACTTAAGTGAGTCGTTAATAACATTAAAAAAATGCTCATTACAGCAGGTCCAAAATTAATTGATAAAATGAGCTGAAAATAACTTGTTCTAAAAATCATCTCATCTTTTGCACTCTATCACAACGGTTCCAAAAAGGCTTTCATTTGAAACTCTTCAAACTGCATTCCTCACACCAATCAATATTTTGGCTTCATGAACAGATAGCTAAATATCAGAGAGAGAGAGAGAGAGATTAACGTTCAAGAGTCACACTCGGGAGAAATGCCGCCGGCCGAGATGACAGTTAGGTCTAAGGATCCACAAAAGCTCTACTTTTCATTTAGATTTTAGCTTTCCTTGCATTGGGCATAAATTTTCCCTTTTCCTTACAAGAAAGAGATGTGTTTGGACCTTCTCTTCTTCGAATGAACGATCACAACTTAGGCAAGAATGCAAACGAAAAGCAGGCTTATTCTGATATTCCTACTCGAGTTCAAAAATTATTTAACGGCTTAGTCATGTACCAAACCGAGCTTGGACAATCGTTATTTACTTAATTATCTCTATATTTATTTATTTGTCTGTCTGTTTATCTATTTATTAATATATTTGCTTTAGATTTAAATCAAACTGGTTTCCGGTGTAGTACTAGATCGTAAATGAATACATTTGCTACCTCATACTAAAGTCAGCCGGTTCATTAAGATGCGCACAGCATGTTTCAAAAGCTCTCTCTCTCTCTCTCTCTCTCTCTCTCTCTCTCTCTCTCTCTCTCTCTCTCTCTCTCTCTCTCGCTAAATTCTGTATTATTTTGCCCTCCTTTAAAAAGCTCTTCCCATTGTAATCATCCGAATTACAAAGCAGCCCGGTAAAGCCGTGAAAACATTTGATATGTATCTCGTTCCAGAAAATAAGCGCTTCCTGTTTACTTTCCTCACATTCCCAGTAATTCCTTTAATTCCTTTAATTCCTTTTACATTCTGGATGTATATGAACGAAAAGGCTGGTTGATTAGTCATCAGTGTGCTCAAAAGAAAGAACATTTTAACAAAATTACATAAAATGTTTGTAATTTACTGAAAGAGATTTACTGTAATTTGGGTGCTCATTTCGATATAACGGTTCTCCTGTGGCGGTTGAGTTCATTGTTTTTATTTTATTCGACAATTTCGTGGGCGGACGTGTTGGAGGTCTCTCTCTCTCTCTCTCTCTCTCTCTCTCTCTCTCTCTCTCTCTCTCTCTCGTTTTTTACCAGAAAAGGTTTTCCGCTGTTGGTGATTCTACCTCTCATAGAAGGCAATGTGTTAATAGTGTCTCTACGTCATACCCGGCGCGTAAGCCGGTTAGTGTTGCGTAATTGCAGATATATTAACCCACATTCTGCCCCAATCAGTGCCTTCGAAATGTTCAAGTTTCAACTTCTCGAACTCTATTGGCCCAGGGAAATGGGTAATAGAGTGCTGTGTATGCGTTAGTGCTTGGCCCTCCCTTTACCACAAAAACGTCATCTGACCAACCTTCAACCGTCGTTCCCGTGACCCTGGCACCTAACGATACCTGTGCCCCACACACAAGTTCTGTGCTCGCGAGCAATTGTCTTTACTTTGTCCAGTGCCAATCGAACCGTTCCGATGTCGAGTCTGCTATACAATCTGTCAGTGCAGCCTTCTCTGATGAGGAAATTAACTGCATATACAAAATGCAAAGACCTGATACAAAAAACCATTCTCCAGGAGCGACCCACGAAAAGCCTTTCCTCTCACAAGAAAGTATCATATATCCCTAAGTGGCTAAGAACCTGCTCGGTGGGAATGTACGCCGATGACCCTCACAATCTGCCTTCAAAGGGGCCTGCTGATCTAAGCCTACCTGCAGTGCGCCATACGGCAGAAAATTCCTTTCTATAAGCAAAATCCCTCTCAGGAAAAATTGACAAAACCTCAGAAAAAATTGAGGAAGCACAAGACAAATTTTCACAGATCTGGGACGTGATCAAAGGAGTACAGGAATCACTCGACAGTCTCAAAACTGTGGAAACAAATAACAATCTGTTGTGGAGGCAAAATGGTAGCCCGGGGGAAGGACACTTTGCACTGATAATGAGGCAGGCGAGAGCGCAGTTCAAACTTGCCCTTAAGGACTGCAGACTGAATGAAAAGTAACTAATTGCTGATACAGTGTCTAGAAAATTAGAATCTGGTGATTACCCCCGTCTTTGGAAAGACATTCAATCCCTAGATCCCAAAACTAAAAAGTTATCACAGAGAGTAGGAGAAGCCGTAGGTGACGAGGCTATCGCAAGAATGTGGGGCGATCACTTCAGCACTATCCTGAACTGCATAAAAGATCAAGACTTCTGAAGGGATGTAGATAACCTCCTTACTGGTAATATTCAGTTTCAATTCGCCGATCGTATTACGCCGGCTAACATCAGCGATGCCCGGCTGCGATGGTCTACCTGCTGAAGCTTCCAAATTCTGCCATCCGATAATTTGCATTTTGCTAGCTGCTCTATTCAATGCGTGCATAATTCACCAGTTTATCCCAGACACACACACACACACATACGTACTGATCACAAACAAGTTGGAAACAAATCTACGAATTGTTGGTGGTCCTAACCAGTGCTTCATAAGATTATCCAGCATTTGCCAGAGATTCACTCTGCCCTTATGGAAAGTCATTGACTTGTTTTCAACCTGTTTCTGATATGTTTGTGACAAGTTATGTGTTTATGATATGTGTTACTGTAGTGTGGTAGCAGCCTTTCTTCAAGCAATGATACCAAGAGAAACACTCTTGGTGACTCGACAAGCCTGGTGTACATCTTCTGAGTAAGGCAATCTCTACAGGAGATGCTGATGTTGACGAGGCAAAAAGTATTGAAGGTCCATTTGGGTTGCAAAACAAGTCTTGAATACCTTATCATGCATATTATAGTAAAATGATCACCCAAGTTTAGCCTCAGACCTTAATTGCATGAGTTTTGTTGTGAAATGCGCGTTTAGTGAAACTCATTTCATCAAGAAATGTTTTCCTAATATCCTCAGGATATTTGTCATGTTTACCCAGTGGCAGCTGTACCCCGGTTACAAAGCTCCTTAGTTGGCCCGGAAGTGTTTTCGTAAAGGGTAGAATAAAATGTAGAATTTGGGCCAAAGGCCAAGCTCTGGTACCTATGAGGTCATTCAGCGCTGAAATGGAAACAGAGTAAAAGGGTCTGAAAGGTGTAACAGGAGGAAAACCTTTTGCAGTTGCACTAAGAAACAATTGTTAGGTGAGGTTTGAGGAAAGTAAGATGGAAAAAAGATAATATTAATGGAGGTACAGTAAAGGGAGTGAAAGGGGTTGCAGCTAGGGCCCGAAGGGACGTTGCAAAGAGCCTTAAGTAATGCCTACAGTGCACCGCGTGAGATGCACTAAAGGTACTAACTCCTCCCCACCCCTATGGGAGTGTTTTCGTAAGCATATGAACACAAAATGACGTCACATCAGGCAGTGTGGACTTTCCTACAGACAGGTGATTAATGAAGCGTTGTAACTTCTATGGCTATTTTAAAAATACATTGGGGACTGAATTTAAACAGCTGTATTCGAATCGTCCTTCTTTATGTAGTCGTTATGAATTACATATACTTCTTAAAATTGGAAGTTGGGGCATCATTTGAAGTTATTCGTGTATAAGAATCTTTTCTGCATTTTCTCACTTTTACGATTCACGAATTCTCTCATCCTCTGCTCACGGTGTTATTTCGCTCAAATAATTATCAATATTACTTTATGGGATTAAATTTATTCACATGATATTTTTTGTTGTGAATTCTGAACCATCATTCTCTAACATTCTATTTCTCCCCCATTGTTTTTTTAATCAAATCAATTTCTCTTTCCATCCTTAACGAAAGAAGGTCAAGCCCACTACATTCCTCATTACAACCTTACAACACAACCGTAAAACCAGTCACACTATAAGCTGCCATAAACGTTGAACACCGGAACGCACGACTGTGCTTCTGTAAAGGTTGTTGAGCAAAGGCTTTCCCTGGAGGTCATATACAGAACATCCTGATTTACTGCACTCTTTCATTTCTCGCTCCTATTTCACAAGACTTGACGCCAACGGCTCTACTTTTCCCTTGGTTCTAGCTTTGGTGGTTTAGATAAAACTGCTTTGTCTAAATCTTGCCTTGAGTTAGTGTGAAGGGGTGTAGGGAGCCTGGTGTGGGCCTATGGACTCGCCCAACACAACGGAGATGAACAGTATGAACGATGGTCAGTTATAGGTCGTAACACTTTGCGGTTTTTGAATTGTGTGTGTGTGTGTGTTTTATGAGATTAAAACCTTTAGGAAAGAAATTCTGTAGAACCCTTTGCTGAGAATGATGGCTGAAGACTCTGGTGATAGAAATCATAAAAAGATATATGCGTGAAGGTAGTGAGTATACATACATATATATATATATATATATATATATATATATATATATATATATATATATATGTGTGTGTGTGTGTGTGTGTGCGTATATATATATATATATATATATATATATATATATATATATATATATATATATATATATATATATATATATATATATTTATATATATATATATATATTTATATATATTCCATATTTATATGAGAGAGAGAGAGAGAGGAATTCAGTTATACAACTCTTGACCAAATATCATCAGTGAAAGAGCTCCCTCCGTCCATACAAATGTACTTCGTGATGAATAATTCAGACCCAACTCTGTATCATCTATTTTGAAGAAAGGAAACTCTTCTTTTAGAGTTGACGTAGAGCTGAAGGCGATCTGACATAGCGGACAACGCAGATGACGAGATTACACATATACATACATACATACATACATACATGTATATATACATATGCATGTATATATATATATATACATACACACACACACACACACACATATATATATATATATATATATATATATATATATATATATATATATATATATTATATATATATATATATATATATATATATATATATATATATATATAAACTCTTTAGTAATGCCTACAGTGCGCCACGTTAGATGCACTGACGGAACTATCCCACTATGGAAAAAATCTCAGTGTGCTCCAGAAATGTCATGAAATTCAATAAGGTCATTTGAACATTAATATGAACTCGGATCCCTAAAATCAAAAGGAGAAAGTTCAAGGAATATGGACCACATCCTTCAGTAATGCAAAATATAACTTATTTTTCCCCATTGATCTCATGCAACATTCATTATTGCAATTATATTCACCCTTCCTAAATCGAAGCGTATCTCCATTGAAATAATATTTTCACTACAGAGACGAAATATGACAAATTATGTTATAAGCCGTTTCTCCAGGCTTTATTTTTCACCACTTTGCACATTTGTCAAATGTGAGACAATAATTTAGCAGCATTTTATAGATAGATTAATCTTGGCGCTTACAAGAATTCACAATGGAAATTATTCCCATCCGTCAAAACCTTTTGTTTTTATTTATCTTATTTTCTCTTTCATTTTAAAACCCCTGTTCACGTAGTGGCCACAAGAGGAGTTCAATGACACAGATCAAACTTGAAGTAAGGCGACTGTTTTTTCTGTCATTCATTAAGTAGCGAATAGAATGGAACAGAACAGAATATAGAATGAGGTCATTCAGCGCTGAAAGGAAAACTGACAGGAAAAAGGTTTGAAAGGTCAAGTAACAGGAGAAAAACCTCTTGCAGTTTCACTATGAATCAATCGTTAGGAGAGGGTTGAGGAAAGTAAGATGGAAGAAAGAGAATACGAACGGAGGTACGGTGAAAGGAATAAGTAGCGAATACAACGAAAGCCATTTAACAAAACGGTTTAATTCCAGCGTCCCTTATGGTGGTCGTTGGGTGTAATGACCGACGGATATCCCCGATGAATGAAGGGATTATCATCAAGCAAATAAGAAGAGCAGAATTCGCTCCATTTCCATCATGGACGGTATTTCAATGTCGGTCATCTGCCCAATTGTGAAACCAGATATTCCAAATTAGCCACGTTATGTTGTACGTTCACCAAACGAGAACCCTGTCGTCGGTAAGTTGACTCAGTTCACTGACGGAGTCAATTTGTGACTCAGACATTTTCTCTCCCCAACAACGACTTAAGAATCGAGAGAAGTCGTTCATTGCTGCGCTTAGGAACGAAGAATGAAATGAAAAGTGAAACTGACAGTCCCATTCAGGTTGGGTGAGGGATGGATGTCAGATGGAGGAATTTGGATACTGGATGATGCTGTTATCATCGGATCTGTTTCACATTCCATCGTTAGGGTACTCAAGAGTGAATGTGATTGTTGTGCCTTTTAGGCTTTACCCAAGTCGAGCCATGCATGTTAGATTATATATATATATATATATATATATATATATATATATATATATATATATATATATATACATATATATATATATGTGTGTATAAATATATATATATATATATATATATATATATATATATATATATATATATTATATATATATATGTATATATATGTGTGTGTGTATGTATAAGCAAACACTTTAACAGCAGTATTAAAAAGACCCATAAAAGAAAAAAGAGAACAGAATAAATTACCGTAATTCAGCGACTGTACATCTATCCTTAGTATATTGATCAAAACATAGTAATTAATTCACTATTCCGTAATATGGCTGCAATACAATAAGAAGCAGCATTTGGCGTATGGTAAAACAACGGGAAATCCAAAGAAATCGTATCAAAGACTTTCAGTAATTCCAGTTCATTTCAGACTCGAGTTGCCTAAATATTACACACTGAGCTTTGCATTTGGAATGTTCTCTCTATTAAGGACTTTATTTATTTTTTTCTTTTTTTGGGGGCTGGGGGAGCGTCCATCTGAAATCATTGCTCGTCCTGGCTGCTGGAGAATTAATAATTCAAGGACTTCATTTGCCATTCCTTTTCAAATTTGCTTTTTCGGAAATACTCCTTTTCATTCCTATACTCGGTTCCTGCTGCCTTTTGACATTCACTGCCTGTTCTGATATGCACGTATATATACAGTAATATACAGTATACCCACATTCACACACGTACACATGCATTATGTATGTATATATGTATGTATATATATATATATATATATATATATATATATATATATATATATATATATATATATATATATATATATATATATATATATATATATATATATATATATATACTATTTGAATGGAGCGAGAGAAAACCCTTTCTTGAAGAATTCCAGGAAAGAGAAAACAAAAACAACAGAAATATCTTCTGTGAAAACAACGAAACTTGAAGTCTTCTTTTATAAACGCGTCAGAGAAAGAAAGATCTCTCTCATCACATCACTGGGTTGAGGAGGAGGAGGAAACAGGAAATGACGTCATCAAAAACGCCATGGTACAGCTTATGCCAGCACCAGAGGTTAACGAAGCGAGAATAGAAGAATTCGATGCAATGACAGAATGAAACATGAGCGACGAGAGAGGAAGGGCAGAGGCCAATAACGCCCAGGAAATGTCAGTAAATGAAGGTAAATAATGGCTAGAATCTTTGGCGACTGATGGCAACTCGTCTCTGAAATTCATGCGCATGCGCGAATGAGCATCTGAGTGTGTTGTTGCTTATGCGGGTATTTCAACATAAACCCTTATATGGGCATTGAAATGCCTTCTTTCGAGAAATAGACAAGTAATACAATACCTGGCATTGGCAATGCAGGTGGACATTGCCCAGAGAGCGAGGCATCGAAAAGATTGCCAAGTAGCCATGAAACAGCCATTCTATTTCTTGAGAGTTCATAGCCGAAATGGTCGTCTTAATAAGAGTAGTTTTTAGTTTTTATAGCTTAATGTTTTTGGTTTTAAAATTTAGAGGGATTCTGAAGAGTTCATTAAAGGTGTTTCGGGAATAAGAATTATGCTACATCATTTATTTTCCAGAAATGAGTAGACGTTGTCGTTTGTATTACATGATGAGAAAAAACTTATTGTTTGTTTAGTCTCAAAATGTTTCAGAAGCGAATAATGATACTTCTGTACCACATGACCCAACACCCCCCAAAAAACAACTGTTATCAAATGGTAATTGTTTACAGTAATATTAGGCAAAAATTGCTGGCCAAAAAATTAAGTAGCACAGCCTCACATTTCCTCCTAGGCCTGAAAACGTCAAATGTTGACATTTTAGGAAGAATGTAATTAGGTCTATCTAATTAGTGGGAGGAGGAGCCTGCAGCCTCAAGGAGTAAACAACTTGGAAGTGTCCTTTTTTTTTTTACATCCTATACCATTTCATCTCTCTCTCTCTCTCTCTCTCTCTCTCTCTCTCTCTCTCTCTCTCTCTCTCTCTCTCTCTCTCTCTCTCTCTCTCTCTCTGTCAATATTTTCGATTCGAAAGACCAGTAAAATTTTGAGTTGGAAAACGAACTTCAAAACTCCCGTCATCAACGGAACATTTAATTCTTTCAACATCTCCGAACGGACTGCCACAAAATTATTTTGATTTTGTCTAATTGTTTATTAAGTATTGTAAAAGAATCCTTTGGCGAACGTTTAATATAAATTTTGTTAAAAATACTGAATATAGACAATTTTCAATACGATATTTCTAAGGTTAAGAGTTTCCGATTAACGAGAACTGTACATCTTATATTGCACTCAATATAAGATCCATGTTAAATTATTAGATCACTCCACCCACCCAGATGAACCACAAAAAGAAGATACAGCACCACATTCTTGGAAGTAAGAACGCTATTCCTCCTAATCCTAAGAATATGAGATTTTTGTGCTTTCCTGGGAGCTGAAGTCGCTCACCCGAATCAGCGGAGGACCTCTAGAGGCCTGACTGAGCAAACAACTCAGAAATTAGCAAAAATTCAAAAGAAGAAAGATTGAATTAAAAAATTCGCTTGTGAATTATTTTACGATGAATTCTTATCTTACACAAAATTACTGATTATACATACTGATAGTTACTAAAGTCAGGAGAGAGAGAATTACTCAAATCAAGAGAGGGAGACAGTTACTTAAATTACGAGAGAGAGAGAGAGAGAGAGGGGGGCGGGGGGAGATTTTAAATCCCGAGAGAGAGAGAGAGAGAGAGAGAGAGAGTAAAGTAAGTATACCTTAGTTTAACCAGACCACTGAGCTGATTAACAGCTCTCCTAGAGAGGGCTGGCCCGAAGGATTAGACTTATTTTACGTGGCTAAGAACCAATTGGTTACCTAGCAACGGGACCTACAGCTTATTGTGGAATCCGAACCACATCATACCGAGAAATGAATTTCTAACACCAGAAATAAATTCCTCTAATTCTTCACTGAGAGAGAGAGAGAGAGAGAGAGAGAGAGAGAGAGAGAGAGAGAGAGAGAGAGAGAGAGAGAGAGAGAGGGGGCAAAGGACTCCAGATGAGAGCAACTCGGAGCTTTTTCACACCGACTTCCTCCTCTCCTGACATCATTTTTGGGAGCCATACTGGCTGTCAGCCTTGGTGAGATTTCCTGCTAGAGATTTGATATCCAGCTGAACTGGAAGACTGGAAGCTGGAAAAGACATGACGTCATTCCAGTTGCCTACAAGTCATAAGTGTTGAGCTGAGAAGTGCACTCGCTGGATGAGTGTGTGCTTTTAGTTTTCTGTAAAAGAAAACTATTGCGCCGGCTTTGTCTGTCCGTTCGCACGTTTTGCTGTCCGCACTTTTTCCTTCCGCGCTCAGATCTTATAAAACTACCGAGGCTAGAGGGCTGCAAATTGATATGTTGATCATCCACCCTCTAATCATCAGACATACCAAATTGCAGCTCTCTAGCTTCCTCAGTAGTTTTTATTTTATTTCAGGTTAAAGTTAGACACAATCGTGCATCTGGCAACAATGTAGGAAAGGCCGCCACCGGCCCATGGTTAAAGTTTCATGGGTCGCGGTTCATACAGCATTATACCAAGACCACTGAAAGATAGATCTATTTTCGGTTGCCTTGATTATACGCTGTAGCGGCTGTAGAGAAAACTCGCTTGCACAGAAGAAACTTCGGCGCATTTTTTAATTGTTTATCTGTTTATTTTGCTATAAAATATAACTAAAAAGACAGGTTTTTTTTATTCTAGGAAGCAACAAATACCATTTAATTTGGAAATCACTTATCTCGGGAATAGCTTACATTAAAAGGGAATTATGATTCGGAAATGCATCTGCCCCCCTCAGATGATCTTATGAATCTTATTTGTCCTTGGCTGTGTTATTTCCAAGGTAGATTCATTCGATATTAAATGATGCATTGTGGGTTCATGCTCGTGAGTAAAAATTTTACGCACGTATAAGTGACAGAAATATATATATATATATATATATATATATATATATATATATATATATATATATATATATATATATATATATATATATATATATATATATATTAAATCTCCATCTAACGCTAATGTGCTACTCAGTGCATCACTGAATTATTGTCTCATTAATATGCAAATATATTTCAATTCCCTAACACAGACAACATAACCACGACCACACCCATATAAATAAGGCAGAACCTGACTCATTCCTGAGTCCTAATGAGTGCTGATGAAATGTCGCCTCCATAAACAATTTCGAAGACAATTACAGTGAAATGGTTCTTTCACTTATAACGGTTTCTACGGGAAATGTCTAATTAGCATTCTTCCCCCTCTTCCTATGCAATTACAGAGAGAGAGAGAGAGAGAGAGAGAGAGAGAGAGAGAGAGAGAGAGAATTATTGGTCTCTCCAAAGTTGGAGAGATAACGGCCGATGTATTTGCTGGAATGTCATTTAGGGCTCAATAATGAGCAAAGGCATTTATGGAAATTAGGAAATTAGGCAGAAAAAAATCCAATCTCGAAATAGGAAATATCTTAGAATCTCGCAACACAGTACGAAGGAAAAATCTTTATAACTTGTCCATGAAGACGAGGTAATCTTCAGTCAGGCTAATCTTTATTCATTAAAAAAATAAGTATTGATTTTTGGGAACATCAAAGCAAGAAGCGAATTCCTAACGAAGTTTGCAGCGGAAAGCAAAAGGCAAAAATTCCCTCAGATATGGAAATTGCGACGCCAGATAAGATGGAGGAGATCTTCTGGTCGTGTTGACTTCAGTGGAATAATACCTCCTCCCTTTGTTCCTTGAAATCAAGTCTTGTTTTATACAGAGTGACTTCCAAAATAAATAAGTAAATAAATAAATAAATACAAATGAAGCAATGTTTCTGGTTAAGCCTGACTCTACGTCTGACCAAGGCTGGAAGCCGAGGAAAGGGTGTTCGTGCTCGGTGATGTTAATGGAAAAGAAGCTAAAAATATATAGCTTAATTGACAGTTACATAATTCTGCGAGCAAAAGTGAATGTTAGCAGTCTTGTGGAGATATATTTATATAAAAGTTTAATACCTGGAAAAGCGAGGCATTTATAGAATAGGGTAATTATTCTTAAGAATGAGTTAATGGTCATGAAAAGCGAAGGATTGATGACGTGTTAGTACAGAGTAATTGGAGGATTGTACAGAATGACGTAAAGACAATATTTATACAAAACAGAAGGACAGAAAGACGAGTGACGACAGTCAAAATTTGGGGTTGGGTCTTGAACTCCCGTAATTTCCCACCTGTCACTCACTGAACAACAAATTCACCTCAGTCAGCATGCGATAACATTTGCCCAGTGGCAACATTCTGTCTCCCTCCGAGTATTTCAGTCTTATTTCTTGTCTTGTCAACATTTAGAACAGAATACAGAATAAAAAGCAGAATTTAGGCCATAGGCCAAGCAGTGGGACTTGTGAGGTCATTTAGCCCTTAAAGGGAAATTGAGAGTTTAAAGGTTTGAAAGGCGTAACAGGAGGAAACCCTTTTGCAGTTGCACTATGAATCAATTGTTAAGAAAGAAAGAGACGAAAGAGAGAATATGAACGGAGCAACACTAAAAGGAACGAAAGGGGTTGCAGCTAGGGGCCGAATTGTCGCTGCAAAGAACCTTAACTAATCCCTACAGTGACACCGCATGAGGTGCACTGGACGGTACTAACCCCCTCCCCCCACACGGGACTGTCAACACTGAGGATTTGCAGGAAACGCCACCAGCACCCATAAGGAAGGCAGTCGCTATTCCTGTATTAGAGTCCTTGATGGGTCTGAGGGAGACACAGCAGGAGGAATGAGTGCTAAACAGCCGAGGAATGTGAGATATAACAGCTGAGGAGGGGGGGGAGGGGGAATAGGTCTCTTACCCACAGCTGCTCTCTTACTCTGTCTGACTGGCTTTGCTTTGTCCTGGGGACAAGTTCTGATTCAGTCAATTGCTGCCTTTGTCTCTTCATTATGGGGCGATCGAGGAATGACTTGGGGGAGGTAATTAATGCTTCAGTGGTTTGCTTTTAACGAGGAATTACATGATGGAATTTGCCTTTTCGTACACCATGCGGTAAATATTTGAGCTATGAGCATTGCAATTCCTGCTTATATCACAGATTCATAGGAGTCACGGTTGTCAAACAATTTCTCTCTCTCTCTCTCTCTCTCTCTCTCTCTCTCTCTCTCTCTCTCTCTCTCTCTCTCTCTCTCTCTCTCTCTTTCTCACAGTAAATAATTGAGCTATGGATAGAGTAATTCCTACCTCTAACAGAGATTCATAACATATTTAAATGGCGTTGTTTAGCTTCCTTTCAACGGTTGTCAAGCAATCTCTCTCTCTCTCTCTCTCTCTCTCTCTCTCTCTCTCTCTCTCTCTCTCTCTCTCTCTCTCTCTCTCTCGTATCAATAGTATACATAAGTGGTATGAAGTGTTGAGCTCACAACTAAACAGACCAGCGTTCGATCCCCAAACAGGGCGAGGCGGGAATGTTAGGAAAGAAACTCCTAAAAATGCAGCCAGGTGAGGTAAAAGGTTGATGTGTGAGGAAAATGAATGACATCAGGAGGAATAATTTTCCCGAGTCAGTTGGGGGAACATTAGCCCGCAAAAATTTAGAAGCTAAAAATTTGAAAATCTAGTAATTTAACTTATTTGATAAACGTATACTAAATACCTCAATAAGAAAAATATGTCCTTTTGAGTTTTAGAAAAATCAGGAGCAAAAATGGCTAAGGTTTCTGACGAATTCGAACTTTTCCACTAAATGTGAAACTGAATCCAGTGTGAAGTCTGTGATTGTGTTGAGAAACCGGTCGTTTGTAAGTTGATGACTGGTCTCCCCTTTCAAAGAATCTCTCAAGTTTTCAAATTCTTCTTCTTTTCAACAGTAGAAATTCAATTTCCCGGTGCAAGTGACGTGAAAGAACTCCGTGTCCTCTCTAATTAGAGACAAAAGGAGTGAGATAATTCCTGAGAAACATCTGCTCACCTTTGCAGCCTCCTAATCCCATTTCATTCCCTTCCCTCCCGAGAACCTGACTCTGTGTTCGCTCTTCATCTGGAAGTTTTTCATTTAGAAAGTTTTCAGTGGTGTTATTTGTTCGATGGCTGTTGTCACTATTATTATTATTATTATTATTATTATTATTATTATTATTATTATTATTATTATTATTATTATTAATAAGAACAAAATACTCCACGGGAAATACTGGAAAACGCAAAATTTGGCAAGGAGCTAAAAACAAGAAAAAGTAAATAAAAGGCAAATAAAAAAAGATTTACATTTACACAAAAATGCACAACAATTCTGAAAACTCGGGTAAATGAGTCGGGCAGTCCCAAGTAAATTCACAACCTCCATTAAATACTAAACAGAAGTGAGCTTGAAATTTCCTCATCTGCCTCTCTTAATATCAGATTAACTTAATTCTCACGTCAAACAAATCTCTCTCTCTCTCTCTCTCTCTCTCTCTCTCTCTCTCTCTCTCTCTCTCTCTCTCATTTAAGTGTCTGTTTTGTAAGAAAAACGGCTGAGGAAATCTGTTTGAAACGGAATCCACTCGACTGACTTGACACGAAATTGCTTTAACATCTTTGCAGAAGCCCCGAGGTGACACTCCATTACCACTGACAACATTCCTGACTCAATTCCCACAATAGAGAGAGAGAGAGAGAGAGAGAGAGAGAGAGAGAGAGAGAGAGAGAGAGAGAGAGAGAGAGAGAGAGAGAGAGAGGTGTAAAGTTGAAGCCTTCAAGTTCATGAAACTGGGTCCAAACGTGAATGGAACCTAAGCAATACAGAGGAAATTATCTTGAAGAGAAGGATCTCGTATGCAAATATTGCTCAAGGCCAAGAATTCATGTTGTCAGACCAAAAAGTGTCATATTGTCAGACCATAAATTTTCATGCTGTCAGGCTGTAAAGTATCATGCCACACTATCAAGGCCGATGTTGTCACACCAAGAAGTTTCATGTTGTCACACCACAAATTGTCTTGTCACACTATCAAGGACAATGTTGTCACACCAAGGAGTTTTATGTTGTCAACCCCAAAGTGTTATGTTCTTGCTCTATCAAGATCAATGTTGTCACAACAAGAAGTTTTATGTTGTCAGACGACAATGCTTCATATTGTCACACTATCAAGGTCATTAGTGTGACACCAAGAGGTGCAATGTTGTCAAACCACAAAGTGTCATGTTTCAACTATCAAGGCCAATGTTGTCACACCAACAAGTTTCATGTTGTTAGACCAAGAAATATCCTGTTATCACACTAAAAAAAAGCCAATGGTGGTACAAGAAGTTTCATGTTGTCAGACCGTAAAATTTCATGTTGTCACAATATTGAGGGCGATGTTGTCACACCAAGAAGTTTCATGTTGTCAGACCACGAAGTGATGTGTTGTCTCACTCTCAAGGCTGATGTTGTCACACCAAGAAGTTTCATGTTGTCAGACAACAAAGTGTCATTTTGTCATCTATCAAGGCCGATGTTGTCACACCAAGAAGTTTAATGTTGTCAGACCAGAAAGTGTCATGTTGTCACACTCTAAAGGCCGATGTTGTCACATCAAGAAGTTTCATGTTGTCAAACCTAGAAATATCCTGTTATCACACTAAAAAAAAAGCCGATGTTGTCACAAGAAGTTTCATGTTGTCAGACCACAAAATATCGTGCTGTCACAATATTGAGGGCGATGTTGTCACACCAAGAAGTTTCATGCTGTCGGGCCACGAAGTGTCATGTTGTCAGACTATCATGACCGATGTTGTCACACCAAGAAGTTTCACGTTGTCAGGTCACAAAGTGTCATGTTGTCACATTATCAAGGCCCATGTTGTCACGCCAAGTTTCATGTTGTCAGACCATAAAGTGTCATATTGTCAGACTATCATGGCCGATGTTGTCACACCAAGAAGTTTAATGCTGTCAGACCACAAAGTGTCATGTTGTCACACTATCAATGCCCATCTTGTCACACCAAGAAGTTTCATGTTGTTAGGTCAATTAGTGTCATGCTGTCACACTATTAAGGCTAATGTTGTCACGGCAAGAAGTTTCACGTTATCAGATAACGAAGTGTCAAGTTGTCACACTATCAAGGCCGGTGTTGTCACAACAGGAAGTTCCATTGCAATTACTAAGAAAATTATTCATCAATTTATAAATAAACGACAATAAGAAAAATAGTCCGTACGTTAACTTCAGCAATCTCTCTCTCTCTCTCTCTCTCTCTCTCTCTCTCTCTCTCTCTCTCTCTCTCTCTCTCTCTCTCTCTCTCTCCAGCGCCTAATCATAACCGTCATATGTGGAAATTTTCACTTCTAAATTCCCGTTCTTCCTAAACAAGTGTCACTCATTTTTCCTAATACAGAAAAATGACACAATATCGAGAATAAAATTCCCAACGTTAATTTCGTTCAATCTTTTCTGTCATTCGTAAATATCAGTTTGGCACGAGAGAGAGAGAGAGAGAGAGAGAGAGAGAGAGAGAGAGAGAGAGAGAGAGAGAGGAGTCATTCGTAAGAGCCTGATTTACAACATAACATCGACTAGGCCTAATCTGGGTCAACCAGACAACCTATTTTGAGCGTATTTTCTAAGACAATAGAATGCGAAGGATTCCTAATAAAGTCTTCGCTTAGTTAAAGGATCCATCTTACGCCACAGACACTCAGACCCTGAAGGATTCCTCCTCCTTCCCGCCAGAGGAATGTTCTTCCCCTTAAGAGGAGACTTCGGAGGGAATGAGTGGACATTTCGAAGGCTTAATTTACTTCGGGGGGTGATGTGATTCATCAGAACTTCTCAACAAACTCTGAGGCTATATTTCGAGGCGATGGAACTTGGTGCTTCCACGGTTAGAGAGGATGTTGCTCTCTCTCTCTCTCTCTCTCTCTCTCTCTCTCTCTCTCTCTCTCTCTCTCTCTCTCTCTCTCTCTCTCTCTCTCTCTCTCCCTGACAAAGTAAATCAGGTATATATATATATATATATATATATATATATATATATATATATATATATATATATATATATATATATATATATATATATATATATATATATATAATCAGAAAGCTAAAAACGTCCTTTAATATCCAATTCACTCTACCTCGGAAGTAATATATTTTCATATATGTTACCGAAGGGGAATTTTTAGTTGATAATAAGTCCACCGTCCCGTGGGGTCGAACCAGCGACGGACGAGGAATCAGGACTACAGTGACACACTAACCAGTCGGCCACAAGAGAGGGTATAAGTGAATACCATCTCCCATCAACCCACCCGTCGAACTCAGGTGTTTTGCATTTGGAGACGATATCCACCCACCTCTGCCATGTTGACCGTGTAGTGCGTTTGTCGCACGTAGCCATATTATGACTATTTATCACATCACCGTGATTCATATACAATCAGAAAGCTACAAACGTCCTTTAATATCCAATTCACTCTACCTCGGAAGTAATATATTTTCATATATGTTACCGAAGGGGAATTTTTAGTTGATAATAAGTCCACCGTCCCGTGGGGTCGAACCAGCGACGGACGAGGAATCAGGACTACTGTGACACACTAACCAGTCGGCCACAAGAGAGGGTATAAGTGAATACCATCTACCATCAACCCACCCGTCGAACTCAGGTGTTTTGCGTTTGGAGACGATATCCACCCACCTCTGCCATGTTGACCGTATAGTGCGTTTGTCGCACGTAGCCATATTATGACTATTTATCACATCACCGTGATTCATATACAATCAGAAAGCTACAAATGTCCTTTAATATCCAATTCACTCTACCTCGGAAGTAATATATTTTCATATATGTTACCGAAGGGGAATTTTTAGTTGATAATAAGTCCACCGTCCCGTGGGGTCGAACCAGCGACGGACGAGGAATCAGGACTACAGTGACACACTAACCAGTCGGCCACAAGAGAGGGTATAAGTGAATACCATCTCCCATCAACCCACCCGTCGAACTCAGGTGTTTTGCGTTTGGAGACGATATCCACCCACCTCTGCCATGTTGACCGTGTAGTGCGTTTGTCGCACGTAGCCATATTATGACTATTTATCACATCACCATGATTCATATACAATCAGAAAGCTACAAACGTCCTTTAATATCCAATTCACTCTACCTCGGAAGTAATATATTTTCATATATGTTACCGAAGGGGAATTTTTAGTTGATAATAAGTCCACCGTCCCGTGGGGTCGAACCAGCGACGGACGAGGAATCAGGACTACAGTGACACACTAACCAGTCGGCCACAAGAGAGGGTATAAGTGAATACCATCTCCCATCAACCCACCCGTCGAACTCAGGTGTTTTGCGTTTGGAGACGATATCCACCCACCTCTGCCATGTTGACCGTGTAGTGCGTTTGTCGCACGTAGCCATATTATGACTATTTATCACATCACCGTGATTCATATACAATCAGAAAGCTACAAACGTCCTTTAATATCCAATTCACTCTACCTCGGAAGTAATATATTTTCATATATGTTACCGAAGGGGAATTTTTAGTTGATAATAAGTCCACCGTCCCGTGGGGTCGAACCTTCGGTAACATATATGAAAATATATTACTTCCGAGGTAGAGTGAATTGGATATTAAAGGATGTTTGTAGCTTTCTGATTGTATATGAATCACGGTGATGTGATAAATAGTCATAATATGGCTACGTGCGACAAACGCACTACACAGTCAACATGGCAGAGGTGGGTGGATATCGTCTCCAAACGCAAAACACCTGAGTTCGACGGGTGGGTTGATGGGAGATGGTATTCACTTATACCCTCTCTTGTGGCCGACTGGTTAGTGTGTCACTGTAGTCCTGATTCCTCGTCCGTCGCTGGTTCGACCCCACGGGACGGTGGACTTATTATCAACTAAAAATTCCCCTTCGGTAACATATATGAAAATATATTACTTCCAAGGTAGAGTGAATTGGATATTAAAGGACGTTTGTAGCTTTCTGATTGTATATGAATCACGGTGATGTGATAAATAGTCATAATATGGCTACGTGCGACAAACGCACTACACGGTCAACATGGCAGAGGTGGGTGGATATCGTCTCCAAACGCAAAACACCTGAGTTCGACGGGTGGGTTGATGGGAGATGGTATTCACTTATACCCTCTCTTGTGGCCGACTGGTTAGTGTGTCACTGTAGTCCTGATTCCTCGTCCGTCGCTGGTTCGACCCCACGGGACGGTGGACTTATTATCAACTAAAAATTCCCCTTCGGTAACATATATGAAAATATATTACTTCCGAGGTAGAGTGAATTGGATATTAAAGGACGTTTGTAGCTTTCTGATTATATATGAATCACGGTGATGTGATAAATAGTCATAATATGGCTACGTGCGACAAACGCACTACACGGTCAACATGGCAGAGGTGGGTGGATATCGTCTCCAAACGCAAAACACCTGAGTTCGACGGGTGGGTTGATGGGAGATGGTATTCACTTATACCCTCTCTTGTGGCCGACTGGTTAGTGTGTCACTGTAGTCCTGATTCCTCGTCCGTCGCTGGTTCGACCCCACGGGACGGTGGACTTATTATCAACTAAAAATTCCCCTTCGGTAACATATATGAAAATATATTACTTCCGAGGTAGAGTGAATTGGATATTAAAGGACGTTTGTAGCTTTCTGATTGTATATGAATCACGGTGATGTGATAAATAGTCATATATATATATATATATATATATATATATATATATATATATATATATATATATATATATATATATATATATATATATATATATATATATATATGTTATACGAAGGTATTTCATCAGAAATTCCTCCTGGTGTTTGGTTATAAAGGACTGTGTTTGGAACTCAGTCAGAGTTTGGTTATGACATCTTCAGTTTCTCCATGGCTGTAGAATAAGACTGTTTTTGGAAGATCAGACCAATGTTCTGCAGGATTTCAGACAAACTCCATAGTGGTTTTTCTTGTATTTCGTATAAAGACTTATTTACAAAAGAATACAATTGGTCTGCACAGGATGATCTCCCATGTCGATCTAATATCTAAGCTGTCACACTTTTACATAGCAAGACTAAGATGCACACACACGAACAAACATATGACCTCGTTCCCAAGGACTTCCCACGGCTACATGACTTTGCCTCCAGCTCTGAGCAAAAGGAGAACGCTGAGTTTATGCAAACGGATGCTAATGTATGATGACGCACTGTCTTAAAGCACTACACAGGTACTTATTGATGACGTCTGCGTCTGGTTTGACCAAACGGAGATTTCACAATAGCCTTCCTTTCATGTGCGATAGAGATATATATTGGGAATTATCTTAGATTTACTAAGAAACGTAGTTTCTTTAAATATGGCATAAATGAAATATGACATTTGCTCGACCACGTAAAACACAATAGGAACGAAATCATCAAAACAGGCATTCACTAGCTAAGCATAAATTCTCAGAAAGCAAAAGAAAACATACGCTTCCAAATATCATTATACTCAAAATGTGAATGAGATATATAGTAATTACTGAAGACAGCAAATACTGAAATATGTTGCATATTTGTGAACACAAGTCTTACTAAAATGTAGCAAAGTGAGAAAAAAAAGGTAAGTTATATAACTCAAATATTGATTATACTGACAATGCTAATGATTAACATATAAATCATATATAGATAATGTAATCCGGATAAATCAGATAAAATAATGCAATTCAGAAATGATAATGCAATCCTGAAATGATAATGCAATTCGTATACGAAGTAAAAACATTTGTGCACAGATTATATGAATACACTTGCAATGATAGAGATTGAAATCAATGCTTAAAAAATGTATCCAAAAGGTCATAACCATATGGTAGGTTTATATAAACGAACAGTTATCCTGATAGATTAATCAGTATGGACAACCAAATTACTAAATGCAAAATGTTGAATGAACAACATGCTACTACACGCAAATGATACATACATATGTAGTATAGGTTATTAAAGAAATAAATGTAGATAAATGATAACACCAGAAATGTTCAGCTCTTCCTCACATATATTACCACCGAAAATAGAACCTTTTCAGTCTTTCTCTGTGTATTCGAGCTTTAATGAAAAAATGGCCAGTAATTCCATTATCGAACCCGGAACATATAATTGCGCCAGTCCAACGTTGACCTTTGAGAATCAGCAGATTTCGCAATGGTCTCCTTCATCTCTCGTGCTTTTTTCCAAAACATTACGCTGACGATTACGCCTACGGCTCCCAGCAACATACCAACGGCAATTAATGTGTAGAGGAGAAGAAAATCATGGTGATCAGAAGAATGGCTCGCAGGAGACAGCAAGTCTAATGATGCAATAGCGTTTTCGATGGGCCTGCTGTAGGGAATTGTTAGACCTTGCAGCCTAGTGTTTCCCCACGATGTGTTGATGAAGAAGTTGCGGCCTCTGATGATGGATGTGCTAGCTCGGATGAAGAGTGACGACGTTGTTGCAGTGCAGCCATCATTAACGACGAACATGTGTCCTGTTGTCCTAGTACCATCTGGGCAAGTGACGATGTATGGTTCTGCAGAGAAGACGAATGACGTGCCATTCACGAGCCTGTGACGAAACTGATTGTCACGATACCGTACTAAACCAGCCAAACAATGTTCATGTGTATGGGGAGAGGTTCTGTTAAGTACCAAGTCCAATTCGCATGAATTCAATGACGTAATGTTTAAGAATTCAAACAAATCGATCCTGCACACTACATTATTCATAACATCATGGCAATCATTTAACAGTGCTTGGTCTCGGACTACCGTAAAAGCTTCCTTTTTGGCGGAAACCAATACTAGAGCTGACAGATTATTAATAATAGGTGTCGAGACGTTAGATACATACGTGGGAAAAGGCGAAATTTTATACGCTTTCCACGCGTCTGATGGGTTGAAAGGAATGTCGATTACGATCTTATCAAGGTCAACTTTAACTGTAATCAAGCTGTAATAAAACTCAACTTTATGGAAATCTACTACTGGAACATAGCGCATTTTATCGTGAGCATTATTGATAATCTGAGTAAGATCTTTAATCGGTAACAAATGAGGAGACAACACGCCTTTAGCAGCAAGTGTTATAGCTTCCACGTAATCTTTTGATTTTTCGATAAAGCTTGAAACTCTCGAGTATACATGATCAATTTTAGCGTGATAATACATCAAAGTTGCTAACAAAACTTGAGTGTCATGAACCTGATTGAAACGTCGTGACTGTTCATTTACTTTACTGATTACGCTGTTCAAAGCTTGAATTTGTTTGTTCAGTTCTCCTGCTAATACCTCTTGTTGATGTTCCAGATTTTCGATTTTAACCCCGTGATCGCGAAGTTTTAAACGATTTGAAATCCCTAACCCAAGACCTGCTACGGAACCAACCAAATTTAATGCCGCTAGAACAAGTGGGTTACGCCTTTCTGTAACGTCATGAGGTATTGACCACATTAGCAAATCACGAGCCAAGATTTCAGCTTCGCTTGTTTTATTCCTTAATTCCCAGAAAAGCATATTAATTGTGTCACTGACTTGATTAGGTGACGTTGGATCACTGCTAGCTAAGAATGATTTATGCAAGTCTGCCAGAGATTGATAAAAAAGAGTCAATTCTGATTTCAAAGTTATTAGCCTACTTCATTTTCGCTAGTAAAAATGGCGTTCATATTGACTTCTAAAACTATATTACTGCCAGTTAGAAAGAAATTATTCATTTCCTCTACTATAGAACCATGATGTAAAGTTATTTCAGAACTCTTCCCAGCTACGATAAACATTGAGAGGAATAGTGCATGGTATAATTTGACAAGCTTCATGTTGGAGCCTGTAAAAGAAAATAACTTGTAAATAATGAAACAAAAACATCGCATCATCCAAAAGATGTAAAAATTCACACAATAATTAACTTTTTCATAACAAACCATTGTCTTAAGCTCTCACATGAGAGATAGATACTGTTCGAACATCGGTTGAATCGGACTGATTCCGAATTTTAAGTCGGTTACCTATTAAAACTTCTATAACTATGAAAGGACCTTCAAACTTAGGCAACAATTTCCAATTTAGCCCTTTTCTAACATAGACTTGTACATATACTATATCTCCTTCTTGGTAAGGCTTTGTGACCTTAGCTTTTTTATCATGTGCATTCTTCATTAACACTTGAGCCTGTAAGAGGTTTTGATAAAGTGTTTGATATCTACTTCGGCTAACATCTATTATATCCTTCAACGGATCTGATAAACTAGATGTCGGGGATAATATGTGAAAAGGTGACCTAGCAGGTATCCCATATACAGCTTCATGGGGAGACATACGGATTGAAGTATGATAATTGTTATTTAGGGTACTGGACACGGTGGGTATTGCAATATCCCAGTTTGGGTCCATACCGCCTGTTTACACGCAGTATGTCTAGCACCTTTCTATTAACCCGTTCTACCAATCCATTAGATTCAGGATGGTATATCATCGTATTGACTTTCTTTATTTGCAGAATTTCGCACAATGAGTTAAGGAAGTGATTATTGAATTCTCCACCTGAGTCAGAGATTATTATATTTGGAATTCCATGTCTGCATATATAGCACTCGTAAAACTTCCTAGCGCACTCAATGGCTGTTTTACTTTTTAGTGGTATTAATTCAGTATACCGTGTAAGGGCGTCAATGATAACCAAGAGGTTTTTATTCCCCCGGTCTGTCTCGTAAAAACCTGTCAATAAATCAAGGTGTACCCTTTCAAAAGGTTTGCTAGGCACGGGATAAGTTCCGAGACCTACAGGATTCTTAGTATGGCCCTTGTGACGGAAACATATATCACAGTTTTTAATATATGTCCTAATATCTTTTAACATAGTAGACCAGTAAAATAATGACTTGGCCTTTTGAGAGGTTATTTCGAACCCAGGATGACCATGCAGAGGATGGTTGTGAAGCCATTTCAGAACGATTGGGATTAATGTGATAGGTACAACCACCTGGTCGTTAGTTAACTGTGTTGAACTCCTGGTTCTCCTAGCCACGGATCGGCATAGAATGTTATCCTTAATCAAGAAATATTGATTCGTATATTTCACATATTCTTTATCATCTGGATTCCTATTTAATGCATCTATTATTACTCTTAATTTCTGATCTTTCATTTGTTCTTGTCGTACTGAATCTAGATTCCATTCTATATCTGTAATATTTTCTGTTGCTTGGGCTAAAGATTGACCATTTTCGATAGCAATTTTCATAGCTTGCGAAGGAATTGGAATTTCTTCTAGATCAGCGAAAGGTATTGAGTGTGTTGGTACTGGGTTACGAGATAGCGCATCTGCGATTACGTTTGCTTTACCGGGTAGGTATCCAATTTTTGCTCCAAAGTCCTGGATAATCATGTGCCACCGAGTTCTTTTAGGACTATGATTGAAACCTTTAAAAAAGTCAGTAAGGGGCTTGTGATCAGTTAGAACTTTGACACTATACCCATAGATTATATATTTAAAATGTACCAACGAATTAGCAATGGCGAGGCATTCCTTATCTATTACTGCATATTTCTTCTCTGACATTTTTAATTTGCGAGAATAAAAAGCAATGGGGAAAAACTTATTGTCATGCCACTGGAGTAACACACCTCCTACTCCTTGATCTGATGCGTCGGTTGCAATAATAAACTCTTTAGTAAAATCGGGAAACTTTAAAATAGGAGCAGAACTGATTTTTTCTTTCAAGGTATCAAAAGCAATTTGATGTTGGGATTCCCATTTAAAAGTTACGTCCTTCCTTATGAGATCAGTTAAAGGAGCTGCTATTACTGAATAATCTCGGATAAACCGACGATAATAACCCGAAACCCCGAGAAATTGCTGTATGGCTTTAACATTAGTAGGAACGGGAAATTTACTAATAGCAGAGATTTTATCATGGACTACTTTAAGACCTTGCCGAGATACCATGAAACCCAAATAGACTAATTCGTCTTTAAAAAACTCACATTTAGAAATTTTTACTTTTAGATGATGTTCTCTTAACCTCTGAAGGACTATTTCTAGTTTACTTAAATGCTCCTCCAAGGTGTTGGAAAATATAACTAAATCATCCATATAAGCATGGAGAATATTCCCTAGTAAATCTCCGAACACTATATTGATCATTCTAGTGAACGTAATAGGAGCACAACGTAGCCCAAATGGCATACGTAGGAATTCATAGTGACCTCTAGCTGTACTAAAAGCAGTGTACTGGGTACTATCCTTAGCTAAGGGTATCTGGTGAAAGCCTTTAAGTAAGTCCAAGGAAGTAAAAAATTTATTCTGTCCTAATAGAGACAAAATATCATCTGTGCAAGGTACTGGGAAACGATCAGGGATAGTTTGGTCGTTAAGCTTGCGAAAGTCAACACAAATCCTCCAGGTTTTGTCCTTTTTTGGTACTACTATCAAGGGAAAATTATAAGGGCTGTTAGATTTCTTAATAACCCCCTCTTTTAACATTTTATCTACCTCAACATTGATTTCATTCAGAAATTTGGCCGGTAGACGATATGAAGGCACGTAAATGACCTGGTCTTTATCCTTTAAACGAATTTGATGTTCGATGACTTCCGTTTTGCCTAAAGCTCCAGTACTAGTAGAAAAAACATCACTATATTTGGATAAAAGATCAAAAAATTTCTTGCTTATATCCCTATCTAAGATGTCTGCTTCGATTTTGCCTTTAATTACCTTTAAAAGAGATTCGTCTGTTGCTGATTCAGTGGAGTTAATTTCAGCAACTGTAAGGATTCGATGTTTATATGCTTCGATATTGACAATATGTTGATTTTCATGTACTGTTAAAGCAGCATTTAAGTGATTAAAAACTTCAATGTTAACCCGATGATCAGAATTTACTGTGTATAATGCTTGCG
Organism: Macrobrachium rosenbergii; assembly: GCA_039081455.1. Taxonomy (NCBI): domain Eukaryota; kingdom Metazoa; phylum Arthropoda; class Malacostraca; order Decapoda; family Palaemonidae; genus Macrobrachium; species Macrobrachium rosenbergii. The sequence goes on along the minus strand of JANJGK010000027.1, from coordinate 7,286,032 downwards.
TGACTGAAAGCCCATTGATCTTTAAGGTATCAGGAAGAATTAAAACCTCTGAGCCTGGCAATTTTCTTTTAACCTTGACCGTGAGATACGATGGTGTGTTTGGCTCAATGGTTTGTGCGAACGCAGCAAGGACGGGTGCCTGAGAGTTATGTTGGGTTGCTGTAACAATATCATCGCTTATGAGACAAGTGACTGGCTCTTCGATATACGTTATCTTCTTACTCTCTGTCTCCTTCTGATCCAAAACAGATTTCAATGTGTGTGAAGACCGATAGAATTTCCCTTTTATAAACACTCCGTGTTTTGCGGGTGTTAAAATTACGTTATGTAATGACATTGATGGATATCCCATAATAACTACTGGGTACATATTAATATTGCCAACTATGATAAAGGTATCCGTAAAAGTACGTTGCCCCAACCTGTATTGTATCTGAGATGTACCAATTACATCTAATTCATTATTGCCTATTCCTGACAAACGAACATCAGAGCGTTCGATGGGAAATCTTGAAAATAAAAGGTGATGGGTACGTAAATCCATTATATTACGTGGACTACCTGAATCAAAAAACAAGGTGAAATGCTTGTGTTCTAAGCTAACTGCATGCAAAGTGGGTCTAACTTCTTCTGAGCCAATAATAGCGTGTATTTTGCAAAAATCTACGGGACCGTGCTCTGCATGTTTGGGAGACACTACCTCGATTTCTGGAATCTTGTCTTCACACATATCTTGGAGAACATTAAACTTATTATCTGATTCAAAAAGTGATGATAACCCAATATCACTCTCCTCCCCCTTTAAGCTGGCTATGTGGTGTTTGTCTGCCCGCCGGCATTCGGAAAATTCACTGACGCATGGTTGTTTGGAACTGCTGAGCCAGAAGTTGGCTTTCCCGAGGAACGATTTGAATGTACTTGTTTCTGACCTGTATTACTGTTCTGCTTGTATTGTTTGTTCTTTCCCCCATGGTACTGTTGCTTTTTAGCGTCATTACCAGTACTTTGAATGTTTGTGTTACTGTTTAAATTCTTCTTTCTTGCATTGCAATGACTATACTTATGATTCGTACTGTTATGGATTGAACAATAGCGGGATCTACACTCATTTATCATATGACCAGGTCGCTTGCAGTTAAAACAAATGACTGCTGATGGATTATTAGTGACTAAGTTAACCTGTTGCGGTGATGTAGACGCATGATTTTTTTTTTTCTTGCTTTGTAAAATCCTGAATTAGAGAAGGATCGAGAACTGTACACTTGGACAAGTGTTTCCGAACTTGCCTATAGATATCTAATTCTGAGCTATCTGATTGTAATTTCTCATCAAAACACTTAACCAAAGGTTCAGGTAACATCGCTGTTACAAGTGTTAAATAGAATAATACAGGATTCTGTAGGGAAGTGGTGGGGCCGCTCCCACCTGGGGTTGGAGGAGTCATTTTCCTACTAAGTTTCCTATCCGCACGCCTACTCTCTAAGTGATCTTGAAACCTATATGAATAAACACGGCCGCTACGTAACCTCATAAATCTAAACCAGGAACGCAAGTAAATAACAACCGAGATTCATATAACCGCTAAAAAATAACATCACTTATGAAAAATGCATCATAAAATACAATAATGAAAAGTAATAAATGCACTTTCCTGAAAAAGAACAGAGTTAACAACGTGTCAGGCGTAAAAAATAAAAGAACACAAAAGTATGAAAAAAAATGAGGTATCAGGAACCGCTACGTCTGCAAGGCAAAGGTATTAATCTACGGCACTGCTCACCTTATATCAGCAACCTGCCACTCGAGACCCGAACACTGTAAATTAATATACCAACTGTTATAAATAATGGCTGTACTTAGCTTTTTATTGGATTCTGGTAAGTAGGTCGACGAGGTTCCTCTGCTGTCCGACTTCCGTCTGGCTAGATACACGTCATCGAAGGGATGTTATTGTGGATGTTGAACTTCTTATGTTGATGAATGTTGATTGCAGAAACCCTCAAGGAACATCGTGGAGTGTTGATGTGCAATGTTGCGTAGATTTGTGTAGATTTCGCTCTCTCTCTCTCTGCCGTGCGTTGGGGAAGATGTGTTGTGAAGGTCAGATGTTTTCCTCGCTTTTTCGTTGTTGATTGTTTTCTTTCCGCTTCCAAGACGTTTTGATGCATCGAGTTGTCCGTCCGACTGTAACCATGTCGTTTATGAAGATGACAATTGTCTATGGTTTTTTGGGCATCTCGCCGTATCAGAGCTTCCGTTCCACCAATGTAGACGCCATGTAGAGGTGCTGCCAGAAAGCTCTGTTGTGACCGCTGTTGTGTATACTGCCACCACTGTTATAAGAAGGTATTTCATCAGAAATTCCCCCTGGTGTTTGGTTATAAGGACTGTGTTTGGAACTCAGTCAGAGTTTGGTTGTGACATCTTCATTTTCTCCATGGCTGTAGAATAAGACTGTTTTTGGAAGATCAGACCAATGTTCTGCAGGATTTCAGACAAACTCCATAGTGGTTTTTCTTGTATTTAGTATAAAGACTATATACAAAAGAATACAATTGGTCTGCACAGGATGATCTCCCATGTCGATCTAATATCTAAGCTTTCACACTTTTACATAGCAAGACTAAGATTCACACACACGAACAAACATATGACCTCGTTCCCAAGGACTTCCCACGGCTACGTGACCTTGCCTCCAGCTCTGATCAAAAGGAGAACGCTGAGTTTATGCAAACGCATGCTAATGTATGATGACGCACTGTCTTTAAGACACTACACAGGTACTTATTGATGACGTTTGCGTCTGGTTTGATCGCACTGAGATTTCGCAATAGCATTCCTTTCATGTGCGACAGAGATATATATATTGGGAATTATCTTAGATTTACTAAGAAACGTAGTTTATTTAAATGTGGCATAAATGAAATATGACATACCCACCATGAAAGAAGTTGAAGAAAAACTTGAATGATGATGGCGATGAATTTGCTACACAGTAGAAATGATGATGATGAAGCTGATGATGTCTTCTACTGTGCAGCCAATGATTGTATTTTACGTCTCTTCAGACTGAGGTGTCTTTTCCTGGGACACCTCTTCAACTTCTTCCTGGGACACTTCTTCAATTTCTTCCGAAGGCATAGTAGCAGGAGGAACTGGCTCTTTTTTGTGAGGCTGGAAGAACATTGTGATCGGAAGTTGCTGCCGCTGCTTCTTCTTTCGATCGAAGAGCATCCTGTAGGGAGTCATGTCTTCATCGATTTTGTTGCAGAACTGCAGAGAACGAACCATATCCTCGTCCTATTCTTGTGACAATTCTTTCAGCTCCTTTCGCCAGGTTGCAGAGCTTGGCAAGCCGTTCTAATGTTAAGCCTGTTTCTTCGACAACTTCTTGGGTCTCTTCCTGTGGTTCATTTTCTTCCTCACTGGCTGATTTTGTCAGGTCTTCGAGGTCTGCGTCAGTTAGCGGCTGGGAATGGCAGTCCAACAACTCGTCAACGTCTTCCGTCGTCATGTCGCCAAACCCGTCACCGCCAATTATCGCAGCCAACTGCACAGATTTCCGTACTGCAGAGTGTTGAATCTCGGCAGGCGTAAATCCCTCGTCGTCGTAAACAATCTCGGACCACGACTTCCTCCAGCTGGCGTTAACGGTAGCAGGTTTCATTTCTTGCAGTGCCTTCTGGATGTTCTGAAGGCACGTGGCAATTGTGTATTGCCGCCAGTACGCCTTCAAATTGAATGTTTCATCCTCATCTTCTTGGGCAGCATCCACACACGCAACGAGGTCCGCCAAGGTATTCTTCGTGTAGAGGGCCTTGAACGCCCTGATAACCCCCTGGTCCATCAGTTGAATTAAGGACGTTGTGTTGGGTGGCAGGAACTCAACCTGAATGCCCTCATGCGAAAGATCAGTCGCGTGTCCACCAGCGTTATCCAGCAGGAGAAGGATCTTAAATGGCAAGCCCTTCTCTAAGAGATATTTACTGACTTGTGGGATAAAACACTGGTGGAACCAGTTGGAGGTCAGCATCTTCGTAATCCATGCTTTTGGATTATGCATCCAATACACGGGAAGGAGATTCTTATTTTTATTTTTCAAAGCACGAGGGTTTTTCGACTTATAAATAAGCCCTGGCTTTAGCAAAAATCCCGCAGCATTGCGACACATCACGAGGGTAACACGATCTTTGAATGCTTTAAAGCCAGAGGCTTTGGCTTCTTCTTTGAGGAAAGTTCGCGATGGCATTCTCTTCCAAAACAAACCCGTCTCGTCCATATTAAAGACTTGTTCGGGCTTGTATCCACCTTCAGCGATAATATTCTTGAACGTCTCATTCGCGTAAGTTTCAGCAGCGACCGTGTCAGCGGAAGCAGCCTCGCCATGCAGGGAAACGCTTTTCAGGCCGAAGCGTTTCTGAAACTTGGCGAACCATCCTTTGCTGGCGGTAAAACGTCGTGTCTGAGGCTGGGAATCAGTGGATGTCCCTGCTTGAGGTTCATCTACATCATCTTCGTCGTTTTCCTCTTCTTCTTCAGCGTGGTCGCCATCATCTTGAGGTTCCTTTGCCGCGAAATTCTCATACAACCTCAAATCCTTGGTTCGGATGGTGTTCATATCCAAGGCTATTTTCTTCTTCCGGCAGTCGGCAATCCAGATTGACAAAGCACCTTCCATACGGACGATCGTTTTATTATGAGCCGTAACAACTCGCTTTGCTGACTTGCTAAAGGTGATGGCAGCCGTCTTCCTAATCTTCGCCTCATCCTTTTTAATGTAGCAAACGGTGGATTCGTTCACTCCAAAATGGCGGGCCACGGCCGCGTAACTTCTCCCTTCCTTCAACATATCGAGAAGTGTCACCTTCTCAGCAATCGTCATCATTTTCCGTTGGCGTTTAGGCTCAGTACCAGCCTTAGCAGAAGCAGAACGCTTGGGAGCCATTGTAGGGGTTAAACAAAGTTAAAAAAAAAGTTCAACTTCAAACACACACTGTCACGCACAGCACTGGTAATGTAGACAGCATCTATCTACCGAGAGAGCGGGAAACGAAGTGGCCGCGAGAAGATGCTGCGGGTCAGAGACAAGGGAAGCTGCTGCGGGTCGGAGAAACGGTCAAAACACCAATCACAGGCGAGATTACAAAACTTGGGAGCTGATTCGTCATCTATCACCAATGGAACCAATCACAGCCCATCTTACATGCTAGTTTCAAATTCAAATATACTTTACGCTATTTTATGCTTTTTTTGTTGTAGTTGTTGTTGTTGTGGTTCCCCAGACTCTGTTATGCCAGGAAGCCTGCACCGCGCAAGAAGGACACCACGCTTACTGGATCTGACCATAACTGTGTGGTAGTGTGGATGTTGTGTTGTTGTCTAAGGGCTGCCAAGTTAGGGCAATCTACTAAGAGATGTGTAATTGTGTGGGGACTAACTTGGCAGAGTGGACATATGTCTGTTTGGGTGTTGTCTATGCGGTGTTTGTAGGTGTTTAGTGATTGGTGATGACCACAGCGAAGTCGAGTCAGGTGTACTCTCTCCAATCTTGAGAGCTGTGTTTCTGTACTGCTTATGTTGGGTGGGGGGGTGCCTAATATTTTGTTGTTGGGAAGGTTATTAAGTGCTTGTCTGGTGAGGTGAGTATGGATGTGCTTTTTGTTTTGTGTGCTGTTTGTGGGTGGTGGTATAGAATTCAAGATATCTGTATAGTGTCTGTGTGGTGTATTCACTATTTGCCTGTGTGTTGGAGGGTGGTCGTGAAGGTAATAGCATGGGCTGTTTGTGTTGTTTATGACCGATGCCAAGAATTGTGTGCCTCTCATGTCTAAGTGTTGCCTGATGGTGAGAATCTTGGTTTCGGCGTGTAAGTGTTCTATTGGTGTGGATTGTGTACTGCCAAGGATGATTCTCAGAGCTGTGTTTTGTATTATTTGTAGTTTGTTTAGTTGTGTGTTGGATATGGCAGGGTGCCAGGCTGGGCTGGCGTAGTTTATTATGGAGCGGATGTATTGTTTGTATACTGTGATGAGCGTTTCTTTTTGTTGTCCAAATGTTGTGCCTGTTAGTTGTAGTAGTATAGGTTTATTTGAGATGTGATTTTTGCAACAAACAATATTATTGGATGCAGTACAAAAGATTCATGGAAAAGATGCACATTCATTACATTCGTATTTTATAATTAGTATATATGTAGCCATCAGCAGCCTTACACCATTCAAATATGACAATGTCAGACTGCATCTGATTAGCGTTTCATGTTCAGTTTAATTTTACTAGTACTATAATGAATTATCGTATGATCACATTCTCTTTTTGTTTAATTTCATTTTGTACTGAATTATATGTCATAATGCAATGAACCAACAGTACTAGCAGATATTAATAATTATTAATGGAATTAATGAAATATTTGGGTCTTCATATATCGCGACTATTTTTGAAATTTCCGGAAAATCCGCTATATATTTTCTCTTATAATATACATACGTAATGGAAAAAATCCGCGAAGTCGTGAATCCGCGATAGTCGAACCGCGAAGTAGCGAGGGTTCACTGTAATATTAAAGACTGAGATTCTCCATGTAATCTGGAAGCAGTTCAAAGGTGTGTAATGTAAGTTCAGAATACTGTCAACTTTTCCTAGTATGAATGACAAATGGGTGA
>JANJGK010000027.1:7247149-7279267 GCA_039081455.1 Macrobrachium rosenbergii | reverse complement strand
CTACAGTGCACCGCATGAGGTGCACTGACGGTACTAAACCTCACCCCCAACGGGATTGTCAACATTTAGGATTTGCAGGAAACGCCACCATCACCCCATAAGGAAGGAAGGCAGTCGCTAGTCCTGTATTAGAGTCCTTGGTGGGTCTGAGGGAGGCACAGCAGGAGGAATGAGTGATAAACAGCAGAGGAATCTGAGATATAACAGCCGAGGAGGGGGGGGGGGAGGAAGGAGGAGGAAGAGGAGGAGGTCTGTCACCCACACCTGTGTCTCTTGCTTTGCCTGACTGGCTTTGCTTTGTCCTGGGGACAGGTTTTGATTCAGTCAAGCGCTGCTTTTGTCTCTTTATTATGAGGCGATCAAGGAATGACTTGGGGGAGGTAATTAATGCTTCAGTGATTGCTTTTAACGAGGAATTACATGACAGAATTTTCCTTTTCATACAATATTGCGGTAAATGTTTGAGCTATAAGCACTGCAATTTCTACTTATATCAAAGATTCACAGGAAGTTATTTACAGTGTCATTTAGCTTACGATCTCTGTTATCAAACAATCTCTCTCTCTCTCTCTCTCTCTCTCTCTCTCTCTCTCTCTCTCTCTCTCTCTCAGTAAATATTTGAAGTATGGATCGAGTAAGTCCTACCTCTAACAAAGATTCATAACATATTTAAATGGCGTTGTTCAGCTTCCCTTCACGGTTGTCAAGCAATCTCTCTCTCTCTCTCTCTCTCTCTCTCTCTCTCTCTCTCTCTCTCTCTCTCTCTCTCTCTCTCTCTCTCTCTGGTATTAATAGTATATATAAGTGGTATGAAGTGTTCAGCTCGTAACTAAGACCAGCGTTCGATCCCCAAACAGGGCGATGAGGGAAAGGCGGGAGAGAAACTTCTAAAAATGCAGCCAGGTGAGGTCAGAGGTTGACGTGTGAGGAAAATGAATGACATCAGGAGGAAGAATTTTCCCAAGTCAGTTGGGGGGAACATTAGCGTCATGTTGTCAGACCATCAAGGCCGGTGTTTTCGCACCAAGAAGTTTCATTCTGTCAGACCACAAAGCGTCCATGTTGTCAGACTATCAAGGCTGATGATGTTCGCACCAAGAAGTTTCATGTTGTCAGACCACAAAGGCCCATGTTGTCACACCAAGAATTTTCATGTAGTCAGACCACAAAGCGTCATGTTGTCAGACTATCAAGGCCGATGATGTCGCACCAAGAAGTCCCATGTTGTCAGACCACAAAGCGTCATGTTGTCAGACTATCAAGGCCGATGTCATACCAAGAAGTCTCATTGCAATTACTAGGAAAATTATTCTTGGTTTACGAATAAACGACAATGAAAGAATAAGAAAAATAGTTCGTATGTTCGCTTGCAAAATCTCTCGCTCTCTCTCTCTCTCTCTCTCTCTCTCTCTCTCTCTCTCTCTCTCTCTCACTTCTACATCACTCACTCTCTCTCAATCCTACCTCGCTCTCTCTCTCTCTCTCTCTCTCTCTCTCTCTCTCTCTCTCTCTCTCTCTCTCACCTCTACATCACTCTCTCTCTCTCACTTATACCTCTCTCTCTCTCTCTCTCCTCTCTCTCTCTCTCTCTCTCTCACCTCTACATCACTCTCTCTCTCTCACTTATACCTCTCTCTCTCTCTCTCTCTCTCTCTCTCTCTCTTTCTCTCTCTCTCTCTCTCTCATTCCTACTCCTAACCATAACTGGCGTAAGAGAAAAATTGCACTTCCAAAATTACTTCCTTCCCAAATAAAATGTCACTCATGTCCCTTAATTCTGAAAAATTACAGAATATCGACAATACATTTTTCCAGCGTTAACTTCGCTCATTCTTTCCTGTCATTCGTAAATATCGGTCGGCCACAAGAGAGAGAGAGAGAGAGAGAGAGAGAGAGAGAGAATCATTCGTAAAAGCTGGAATTACAAGGTAACATCGACTAAGCCGAATCCAGGTCAACCAGACAACCTAATTTGAATTTACTTTCCAAGAAAACTAAAATTAGAAGGATAACAATTATACAATGTCCTTATTTTATTAAAGGGTCCATCCTACGCCCAAGACACCCATACCCTGAGGGAGGGAATCCTCCTTCTCCTCCTACCTGTCTGGGAAATGTTCTTCCCCTTGAGAGGAGACTTGGGAGGGAGTGAGGAGACATTTCGAAGGCTTAATTTACTTTGGGAGATGTTATGATTCGTCAGAACTTCTCAACGGACTCCTAGGGGATTTTGGTTTCGCTGTCTGTCTGCCTGTCTGTCTCTCACAAAGTAAGTCACCAATATATATATACGTATTTATACACATATATATAATTATATATATATATATATATATATATATATATATATATATATATATATGTGTGTGTGTGTATATATATATATATATATATATATATATATATATATATATATATATAGCCTATATACTGTATATTCATCAAAACTGCCCTGGTAATAATAATAATAATAATAATAATAATAATAATAATAATAATAATAATAATAATAATAATAATAATAATAATACCCCCCACCACCGGCAACGCACTCAGGCGACACAGTCGAATATTAACGGCACCGACATCAGTCCTCACCTGACCTTCTCGAGCAAGACGAACTTGTTCCATCTGGGGTAGGGTAACTGCGTCCTAGGAACTTAAATCTGTTTGCTCCCGAACGACGCTTGCTGATTACGAACTCTGTCACACCTGGAGACATGCAACGCAAAATTGTTTCAGTCAGTTGTCTTGTTTTGTGGCTATGGGTAAAATAATTAGTAATCAATTGGATTACATCAACGATTATATGAATATATAATAGAGTATTTATGTATGATATTCATAAATTAATTTCTTTTAAGATGACACCCTGTAACTGGTTTTCACGGGAGTTTGTTTTATCGTGGACGACCATAGGCACTGAGGCGCCAGTTACTCGTACAAATGAATCAGTCTTCCTATGAAATCGTGAGTCCGAAAACTATTAATTAATAGAACTGAGATTGAAAGTATAAATTTTTGCAAAAATTCCTTATAATTTAAAATTCATACATGTGTTTCATTCAACAAATTCTGGACCTTATTACTGTATAAGTATGAATACGTATGTATACACGAGTACCTTGATGACTGATATGTTGTTAAGTTTCAGATCATGCAACCTATTTAGTGCTAAATGCTTTGTGCTGTTTATATGAAGGCGTATACCGCTCAAACTCATGTGCTTACATATTCCATTTTCACACTGTGTATGGAAGTGTATGCATACATCAGTCATATTTATATTACTGTAATACCTAAAATTAATAAATAAATATCGAAAAAAAGACAGATGACAGCTGAGGGAGTGGCAGAGCTGAAACAAGTGAACGGTCCAAAGCGTTTTGCAGAAATAATGTCAAAGGATATGATCAAATATTGCAGCAATACTGAAATGGCATAATATCACCTGGAATCAGCTCAAAAGGATTTATTAAACGACAAAGGAAATATTTAAGTCAAACTGATCGTGTTTTAAATATTACGGAATTTGGCTATAAAACTAGTAAAAATGCTTTATAACGTTTTATTCAACCAATTTTATATTTTTGTTATGTAATATTTTAATTAAATTAAAGGCACATTATACACATGTCTTTGTATCTTGCCAAATTTTGCCACCCCTCAGAACGAGTCTTTCTCTTCAGGGCACCCCACTCCTCCACTTTCAGTACCTCGTGAGCTCGTGTCTGGAGTGGATCTGCGTGAAGTGTTGGTGAAGCGAATCACCTTCGTGTTGTTCCCTTCAACTGCACAAATTTCTGGAGTCTCTCTCTCGATGGAACCTTACCCAGAAGAAGTACGAGTTGTGCTGGTGTGGCCTAAGCCATCAATCTTGCCCAGATTGAGCAGAAAGTTAGAGAAATCATCTATGTTTATGGGCGACTAGTGTACGGCTTCATTGCCAAGGTAAGCAGTGGGGCAAGCTTTATTTATTCCTTGTACCAGGGACCAGGAAGACACATATTGACATTTAAAACCCGAAAGCTTACTGCAAGATAAGTGACTGTAAATATGTAAACTCAAGGCCTCTTGAACCAGAAATGAAGAGACAGAACCCAGGCTCTGAGGGAACGTGCTTGATTGTTTGGGTTTTAAGAGTTTTCGTGCCTGTCGAAACCCTTCAATGCCCTACGATCAACGAAGGAAGCATAGGACTGAAAGAGAGTCCTTAGGAGAAAGCCTTCAATGTCCAACGATCAAAGAAGGAAGCGTGGGACTGAAAGAGAGTCCTTTGGGGAGACGAGGCGTCTTCACAGTACTGGGAACAGGTCACGGTCATGTGTACAGTGAGAAGGAATTGGATACCCATGCCCCCAGGTAGACTGTTAATTTATACCTCCAAGCAACCTGATTAGGTGATGTTATGGGCTAGTCTTTGGTACTATGGCTTTGGTGAAGGTGTCTGTTTAGAAAGAAACTTCAAGATAAACCAGCTCATTCATTTAATACACCTTTGGATATTAACCATAAAAATTCAATGGGACTTCGCCAATTCTGTGTCCCACAATCGTACCTAAGTTTACATTAGCCATTAAGCACCTGAGAGGCAGGCTGTCCCCAAAAGGTGCATCTCAGGTACTCAGGTGATGGCGTTCATAAGGGAACCGGAGACGTGAAGATGGGAATGAGAACTCTGCAGCATTCGAAGGGTAAGGTGAATGCCATGACCTTCTTTTATTCATGCTAATAAAAAAATGGCGTCTTTTTCAGCAAGTGCTTTGAAATTTTGGTATTATATATATATATATATATATATATATATATATATATATATATATATATATATATATATATATATATATATATATACATACATATATATATATATATACATTATATATATATATATATATATATATATATATATATATATATATATATATATGTGTGTGTGTGTGTGTGTATGTATGTGTATATATATATATATATATATATATATATATATATATATATATATATATATATATATATGTGTGTGTGTGTGTGTGGTGTGTGTGTGTGTGTGTATATATGTATATATATATAATATTCGTTCATATTTTGATAACTCCAACATCGCAAATCTTATTCTCCGTCAAGAGTAAACAAGACCTCTCTCTCTCTCTCTCTCTCTCTCTCTCTCTCTCTCTCTCTCTCTCTCTCTCCTCTCTCTCTCTCTCTCTCTCTCTCTCTCTCTCTCTCTGTGGCCGACCGATGTTTACGAAATATACAGAAAAGAATAGGCGAAAGTAACGATGGGAAATATATTTTCGACATTATGTAATTTTTCTGTATTAAGGAAAATGAACAAGATATTTTCTTGGCGAATGGTTGTAATTTTGAAAGTGCAGTTTTTCTCACATACCATTTATGATTAGGAGAGAGAGAGAGAGAGAGAGAGAGAGAGAGAGAGAGAGAGAGAGAGAGAGAGAGAGAGAGAGAGAGAGAGAGAATATTCCTAATAGAACAATCTGGCCGAATTGCATCATATGAAATATTTTTTGGTAATGTTTCGCTTTAAACCATTATTGCACTTTGGACTTGAAAATATAATTCCCCTATATATATTTTGCTTTAATTTGAACGTTTCTGATAATCTTCGTTTGCAAGCGAGTCCTTTTAAAGAGACAGTGGACCCACCATTGTAACCTCACAATTCTTGGGACCACAGTAGGGAAGTGGGGGTTTTTGGGTGGGGAAAAACACACACACACAAAAACACACAAAATGAATGAAATATAAAGACCTTAATCTCACTGGGAGTTCTCAATCAGAATAAACTGAGTTAAAGGAATGTTCTCAGACTGATAGCTTTCAATAGGGTAAGGACAGGGTACACTAGGTTAGGTTAGGTTAGGTTAGGTTAGGCTTAGGCTTAGGTTGGTTAGGTTAAGTTAGGTTTGGGTTGGTTAGATTAGGTTAGATTAGGTCATTTACAAACGATACAAACACAAACGTTCAGAGCAAAAATGAAAACATGGGATAATATTTGCAAAAATGAAAACATGGGACAATATTTTCAAGTCCAAAATGCAATAATGATTTAAAGTATTACCATTTTTTATGTGTATTCATAAACCAAGAACAGTTCTACAACTGCAATATCTGGGATGTTTTTACAAATTCCACATACAATACTGTGTTCTGAATCACATCCTCCCGAACTCTTCTTTCTAAACATCAGAGCAAATGGTATTCACTGACAGCACCTTCCTTGCAAGTGCAAGGGAAAAGTTATGCACAGAAATTCATGGTCTGACAACATGATGCTTCTTGGTGTGTGACAACATAGGCCTTCTTAGTGTAACATCACATTTCATAGTCTGACAAACATACTACTTTTTGATGTTACAACATGAGGCTTCTTAGTGTGACAACATGACCTTTCATAGGCTGACATATTACTGCATGGTATGGCGACATGGGCCTTAATGTGACATGACACTTCATAGACTAACATGGTACTCTTTGGTGTGACAACATGGGCCTTCTTAGTGTGACAGCATGACACTTCATATTATGATAAAATAATTTGTATGACAACATGGGCCTTCCTACAGTGACAACATAACACCACATGGTCTGACAACATGATACTTTCTGGTGTGACAACATGGGCCTTCTTAGTGTGACATCATGCTATTTCTTTTGTATGTGACAACATGGGCCTTCTTATTGTGACATGGCATTTCATAGGCTGACAACATATTACTTTTAGTGTGACAACATGGGCTATCATGTGTAACAATATGAGAATTCATGTGACATGATAATTTCTGGTATGAAGATAGGGAGGGACTTCCATACTTTGACGTGGCATTTCATGGTCTGACAACATGATGCTTTTTGGTGTGACAACATGGTTCGTCTTAGTGTGACGACATGACATTTCATAGGCTGACCACATATTACCTTTGGTGTGACAACATGGCACTTCAAAGACTGACAACAAATTACTTTTTAGGTGTGACAACATCGGCCCTTCTTAGTGTGACATCATATTTCATAGGCTGACATGATTCTTTTTGGTGTGACAACACGGGCCCTACATAGTGACAACATGACACTTCATGGTCTGATACCATGATACTTTCTGGTGACAACATGGACCTTTTTAGTGTGACATGGGACTTCATTGGCTGACAACACATTACTTTTTGGTGGGACAACGTGGGCCTTCTTAATGTAACAACATGGCATTTAATAAGCTGACAACATATTTTTGTTGTGACAACATGGGTTGACAACATCACACTTCGTGGTCTTACAATTTGAAACTTCTTGGTGACAACATCTGCCTTCATAGTGTGACAACAGGAATCTTCACAGTCTGCCATGAAACTTCTTAGTGTGACTAGGCATACTGACTCTTCATGGGATGACAACATGAAACTTCTCGGTGTGATAACATCGGCCTTGATAGTGTGACGTGATACTCCATCGTCTGACAACATGATAGTTTTTGGTGTGACAACATGAGCCTTCTTAGAGTGGACAAATTGACACTTCAGGGTCAGATAGCATGAAACTTCTTGGTATGATCTGTGTGGCAACATGACACTTAATGGTCTGACAACATGAAAACTTCTTGGTGTATCAACTTGAGCCATCACAGTGTGACAACAGCACAATTCATGGTCTGACAAGATGACATTTTGATGTGACATCACAACATTTCTTGTCCTAACAGCATCACATATGTTGGCGTGACAAGAAGATACTTCTTGGTCTGACAACATGACTTTTTGGCTTGAAATCCTGACTCCACATGATCAGACAATATATCATGACTTGGTGTGACAGCATAGCTTGTCTTGCTCTGCAAACATTACATTTCTTGGCCAGACAACATAACTTGTTTTTGGCCTGACATCGTGGCACTTCTTGGCATGATAACATGACACTCCTCTTTCTGACAACATGAACCCTTGGCCTGCAACAATATTCACAGACGAGATCCTTCGCTTTTGAATAATTCCTCTGTACCGCTTTGGTTCCACTCACGTTAAGACTCAATTTCATGAACCTGAAGCCTTCAACTTTACTCTCTCTCTCTCTCTCTCTCTCTCTCTCTCCTCTCTCTCTCTCTCTCCTCTCTCTCTCTCTCTCTCTCTCTCTCTCTCTCTCTTGTGGAACTGATCAGGAATGTTGTTGGAGGTAAAGGAGTGTCACCTCGGAGCTTCTGCCGAGATGTTGAGGAAATTTCGTGTCAAGTCAGTCGAGTGGATTCCGTTTCAAACAGATTTCCTCGTCCGTTTTCTAATAAAGACAAACACTTGGATATGAGAGAGAGAGAGAGAGAGAGAGAGTTTGACTTAAGAAAGACTACTAACCTGAATCATGATATGCATATGTGTATAAAAAAACGAAAAACCTACGATTTGAAGCAAGGATGAAATTGGCCGCTTCCTGCTGTCACGATAGCTTCCCCATTCAACACCTGATCGACAGCAGGCGATAATTTGCACAAAATCCTTCCCATTTCTTCTCACGTTGGTTTTGATGATTAGGAAAATATTGTTAAAAACTATTCTTTCACCCCGTCTAGCCACCCCTTCTGTGTGATATTTCCTATAAATTATACACACACACACACACACACACACACACACACACACACACATATATATATATATATATATATATATATATATATATATATATATATAATATATATAATTTATTGTTTTCCATGTTTTGAAATTATCTATTATATTTTTTAGGCTATATCATTCCATCCTTGTGAATCATTAAACCACGACAGGTCAGTTATATGGATCATATAGCTTTTGTTATACATATCCAATCTTGTACTGTTATTTCCATTTTGGCTCGAGTCTATACCCAAACAGACATCTTAAGCATTAAAGGGAACGTACAGATATATTGCAATCGCTGGACGCGTCAACACACTTATAGACTTAGCTCCAACTATATCTGAACCCTCTCTAGGGAATAATAGCCAGTGGAATGTCAGGAATAGAAGGTTTTTTGAATGCCATGTCACTGGTACAGAGGGTCCTTTGTCAATATTAGTAATGAACGAGGAACAAATTGGTAACAAGGAGAAGGTAGTGGAGAGATCCATCAGTCAATACTAAATCGAGTGTCACCAATTTTCAACAAAAGCCACAGTTTCCTTTGGTACTTTATATATATCTCAATTTTACCCAGGCAGTTTCAGGAGTTGATACAAAACAGTTTTTTACAAATACGATCTCAAACACCCATCCACATCACCACTGAATATTAACAAGATACTAATAACTCTCTACTTCTAATCAACTCGAGTGAATGAAATTCCCTGACAGCAGAAGAAGCAAAGCTCCTTTTCATTCAGATTCCCCCAAAAGCAGTTACCCAAAACAAACGAGGCCACAAACCTTCGGGGGAGAATTTACTTTTGCTTAACAAGGGGCACCTAATTGGGAATATCCTTTAAGGAGAGCGGATGTTTCCCAGGAATGCTATTTCACTCCTTTTACAATTAATTACACTGAAAACCGGGATCTTTTACGTCAGTTGCAAAGGAAATTGATTTCTACGGCTGAAACGAGGGAGAGTTGAAAACTTTAGTTTCTTTGGAGTGGGTGAGCAGTCATCAGCTTGTAGGCGATCTATTTCTCACACACTCTTGGGCATGCCAAAGGATTCAGTTTCACTTTAAAATAGAAGTATTCCAATTTGTCAGAAACCTCGGCCAGTTTTGCTGCTGGTTTGTCTAGTCATAAAACATGACAGAGTAACAGTTTTTCTTATTTAAGTATTTCTTATATTTAAAATCCATTCGCCAAGCTTCCTACTGACTCAGGAAAGTTCTACTTTCTGACTTCCTCCTGACTCAGGAAAGTTCTATCTCCTGACTTCCTTCTGACTCGAGGGAAGTTTTACCTCCTGACTTCCTGCTGACTCGAGGGAAGTTCTACCTTCTGACTTCCTTCTGACTCGAGGGAAGTTTTACCTCCTGACTTCCTGCTGACTCGAGGGAAGTTCTACCTTCTGACTTCCTTCTGACTCGAGGGAAGTTTTACCTCCTGACTTCCTTCTGACTCGAGGGAAGTTTTACCTCCTGACTTCCTTCTGACTCGAGGGAAGTTTTACCTCCTGACTTCCTTCTGACTCGAGGGAAGTTCTACCTTCTGACTTCCTTCTGACTCGAGGGAAGTTTTACCTCCTGACTTCCTTCTGACTCGAGGGAAGTTCTACCTTCTGACTTCCTTCTGACTCGAGGGAAGTTTTACCTCCTGACTTCCTTCTGACTCGAGGGAAGTTCTACCTTCTGACTTCCAACTTATAACCGTAAGTCATATTTAGCAATTCCTTTTTTTGTTTTGTTTTATTTGTTAGGAAGTTCCCAGTTAAAAAAAAAAAAAACCTTCCGTGGTGCTATTCACATCCATTGCAGACCTTTCCTGCATTATATATACTGCTTTGCAGAATGCACACTTCATTAAGAGTGGAGTCGCTTTTTGAGAGAGGAATTTAATGATGTTGAAGACTCTCTCTCTCTCTCTCTCTCTCTCTCTCTCTCTCTCTCTCTCTCTCTCTCTCTCTCTCTCTCTCTCTCTCTCTCTCTTACTCTTACTGAAAACATTCACATCTCTCATTAATATAAAGAGCACAGAACAGCCTCTCGGAAGCTCTCTGTATAGATGGTAATTTATTTGAACGGAAGAATTATTGTTCATTTCAATGTGTATTGCATTACCCATCATGTAATAATAATAATAATAATAATAATAATAATAATAATAATAATAATAATAATAATAATAATAATAATAATAATAATAATAATTAGAGGCAGTAGTGAGTACCTATAATATTCAAAAGATGGTTCCCCATTGTGATACAACTATAGACTTGAACAAAACTCCTCGGGAACGGCGTGACACTTTTCCGCAAAAGCAAATTTCGTGCAATAATAAATATGAATAATAGTGTGTTTGGAATACTGGTAATATACAATATTATTAAAGATGATGATAAGGACTTGAGATCTTGCAGTTCTGTATCACAGTTACTGGAGATCATATTCATCATGTCAAAGAATATACTCATCAAATATAATAATCGCAAATCTGGAAGAGAGAGAGAGAGAGAGAGAGAGAGAGAGAGAGAGAGAGAGAGAGAGAGAGAGAGAGAGAGAGAGAGAGAGAGAGTCTTCAACATCATTAAATTCCTCTCTCAAAAAGCGACTCCACTCCTAGTGAACGTGTGCATTATGCAAAGCAGTATATTGCTGGAAAGGTATATAAACTATTGATACAAATAATACCAAGAGAAGTTTTTCACTTTTAGAATTAAAAAAAAAAACCGTAATTGCTGAACACGACTTAGAATGATAAATATAATCAAATATCCTACCTGGATGAATACATGATACACTTCACCGCAATCTCATGTAACAACATCAACCCAGAATCCATACTGATGTTTGTCATGTCATCAAAAGATAAATAAATAAATTAGATATGGTGTTTTTTACACAACTATCACCATTGGGATCCGAACGCTGCCTAGTTGAGAAACGACGACGTGCAGTGACTCTAAACAACTGGCTCAGTGGTTAAAGTCACTGTGAGTCGTCGCTTCTAAACCAGGCAGAGGTTCCAATCACATTGGTGACGAAGCACTTATCACTTATAATTCCCCTTGGGTGTACGGTAGTCCCGAGATATAGGGAACTGGATATTAGACGATTGTTCTCTCTCTCTCTCTCTCTCTCTCTCTCTCTCTCTCTCTCTCTCTCTCTCTCTCTCTCTCTCTCTCAAGAATAACAGTCGATAAAGGAAAGCAAGTTTCTGACAGTATCGTAAATTACGAAACAAATCATTACAACAGAAATAACAATAATCAAATAAAATCAGGAAAAATCATTGATTAAAAAATTACCGGATAACAACTAGAAATAATGGTTAGAAGTACCGTAAGGTCTATTTATTCTTGCCTGTACCGCAAACTAACAAATACCGTACCGTACTGTACCGTACCTGAAAAATATCATACCGTACTGTATCGTACCTAAAAATTATGGTACCGCACACTAGCAAAAATACCGTACCGTATCTGAAAAATGTCGTACCGTGCTAGAGCAGAAATGCCGTACCATACCTAAAAAAAATTTCGTACCGTCCACTAACAAATATCGCACCGCACATGGAAAATTTCGAAAACTAAAAAAAAAAAATACCGTACCGTACGTACCGTGCTCTCTAGCCCAGTACTCAGCAAACACGCAGTTCCCATTTAACGACGCAAACTACTGTTATTCAGTTTCTGAGTTTCTGAGGCTGTTCTGTCAAATGCTTCTTCGCCAAGGTTCGACCTTTGGAATGAAACAACTTAAATATTCAAGTTGTGAAAGTTAATTCAACATACTTTAATGTTTTTGCGTGTATGGGGTAACCGAGTGGTCCTAAGGCAGTGTATATTA
Source organism: Macrobrachium rosenbergii (assembly GCA_039081455.1). Taxonomy (NCBI): domain Eukaryota; kingdom Metazoa; phylum Arthropoda; class Malacostraca; order Decapoda; family Palaemonidae; genus Macrobrachium; species Macrobrachium rosenbergii. The sequence goes on along the minus strand of JANJGK010000027.1, from coordinate 7,266,807 downwards.
CAGTATTCAAAATGTATAGTAAATTTAGTATTATTGTAGTTTAAGCCATTATTTGAGTGTTTAAGCTGTGATCGAAAGTCTCCGTTAACATGATCAGTAGGAAACTCGCGCTCAAATCTATTGCAAATTTACGTTACCGAGATATTTACCCTCTTTTGTTTATGTTTTACCGAACACGACGCTTACGGTTGTGGTGTTGGGATTATTTAAACTTTACAGAGAAATAAACGAACGTCAGAAAGGTTCACAGCTTAAACGAAATCATCTTCAAATTACATTTTCAAGTGCAAAATGTGATGATGTTTTTAAGTAAAATTTTACCGTTAACTCAGTATTAAACGATACTTGTTTATTATCTGTTAATATTTAAGTAACATACGTCTACACTTATTTATTTTAAATATTCCTATTGGAACCATTATATTTTCAGCTTAGCCTACTCCCCAGTCTCGTTTAAATCCAGAATGATGTAGAATTAAAGAAATGTCATTTGAAAACTTTAAATGACAGACCTTTCTGCTGCTGTGTGGCATCGTCTCCCCTTGCCTGATCCCACCAGGTTCCAGGATTTTGATTCGTAAATGGATTCTTATTTGAACGCTTCCTCCGAGGGCCAGTAAAAATATCTAGAACACACAGGATCAGAGCAATGAAATTCTAATGAACACGTTTAACAGTTCTGTCCTAGGGCGCAATCACACCACAACGTCACACTACAGACTGGCTTCTCGGGAGTTGTTATGACACAGTATCAGTGTTGCCATCCCTTACCGGCCTCGCCTAACTATCGTATGGCTTTTGGAAAATTATCGTATTCACCACGCTATTTTGGTGCATTAGCATTAGAATTAAGGGTAATGATATGGCACAATATGTTGTTGTATCATTTTCCATTAGAAGCCTGATAGCAATATTCAGAGACAATAATGTATCAGTAACTTGAAAACAGTGTTTACAGTTGGACAATCATTTTCAGCGACCTGTCGACTAAGCTATTTATACAGTATATATATGACGATCACAGAATAAATTAGGTGAAACCACAAGAGATATTTCCAGAAATTTGATGCCACGGACATTTTCCTTTTTGAATAGAGGGATTTCAGTGTTATCACTGCCTCTTAGGATAACAATAAATTATTAAATAAGTGGTTAGGTAAGGGTGTACCTCTCGCGAACTTGTGGAGAATCCGTCATAAAATTATTTCAGAACTGAAATTTCCTCAAGTTCAAGAAGGAAATATTGCTATCTTCACACAGTAGGCCTATCTATCATTCAAGAGACACGTATTAAAATAACTGAAATAAGCAGTTTTAGGCCAATTCTAGAAACCAGTTTTTTCTTTAAAGAAAATTACATCTCACTCAAGGTCTGCTTCTCACCATAGGGGACTTATACCGTCCGTGCAGCTCATGCGGTGCACTGTAGGCATTACTTAAGTTTCTTTGCAGCGTCACTTCGGCCCCCTTTCATTCCCTTTACTGTAACTCCGTTCATATTCTCTTTCTCCCATCTTACTTTCCACCCTCTCCTAACAATTGATGCATAATGCAACTGCAAAAGGTTTTCCTCCTGTTACACCTTTCAAACCTTTTTACTCTCAATTTCCCTCTCAGTGCTGAATGTCCTCACAGATCCCAGCGCATGGCTTTTGGCCTAAATTCTGTATTTCAATTCCAAGGTCTAAGATGTTCACTGTAGTTATTTTGCTGCATAATATCGAAAATGCCATACGTTTAATATAAATGTATATATATATATATATAAATTATATGTATGTATGTATATATATATATATATATATATATATATATATATATATATATATATATATATATACGTGTGTGTGAATATTTAGATAGACATATAAATAGATATATTATCTTGCCCATAACTAATCTACCACACAATGTTTTACTAAAAAAATACATATTTCCCTCTACACAAGTGACCAACAGCATCCGTGATCCTTACTTAACAGAAATCCCTGTAGGTGGTGGTTCATGTTCCATGAGGCCAGATATGACCTCACTGTTACGGCTCAAATGTTCAACCACCTTCAGGAAAGCCATTGGGGAAGCTATTAACACTCACTGCTGATTTTTCATTTAATGATAAATGTATTTATAACAATTTCGGTGGATCCTGCATTGCAATATGAAACACGGTTTTTATAAAGTTCAGCTCTTTTGCAATTATTATTATTATTATTATTATTATTATTATTATTATTATTATTATTATTATTATTATTAAAAAATTCTTTTGGTATTGTCATTAATTTGACAAGGAACAAAATTTTTTTTCGTAAAACGATAAAACACAATGAACAGAAAATAACCAGTACGCGCACATACATACATACCTTCACACACACACACACACATATATGTATATATATACATACGAACATACATACATACACACATACATAATCAGAAATGCCATTTCCCCAACTTGCTGAGACGACCCAAGGCAGCATCAGGTCAACGCTGGTAGTTCCCTCACAGCCTTTGCTTTACTACAAGAATTTCCTGCTAATTAAGCCCTGTTATGAATAGCTGATTCCTCATCATGCTCTGCTCTGCATCGTCATTGCGCCACAATGAGGATAAATGAGGAATTCCTCATAGTCGTGAGATCTAAAGAATAGTAATGATTCCCTTTATACTTGGTATTGCTTAGCTATGGTTCTAAAGCCTTCTTGCTCTTAGTAATCGATTTATAATTATAAATGAACAGGGATTCTAAGGATAAATTTTTGTCAACTTGCATGTCATCATTGCAAAGAATAAAAACAAGTTATTGAGAGAAATGGCTTCAGTGAAATAATGTTCCTCGGGGGAACATTTAGTGGGAAATCAAAGTGGCAGGTGCACAGGAAGGAGTTCCATTGTACAAGAGATGAAAAGGACTTTCATTCATTTTTACGAGATTTATTCGGGATCTGAAACGTCAGATGTATTTCGGTCTTCCAGAATCCAGAGATCTACAGATTTTGAGCAGTTATTCTTTTTTTGTGACTGTAAAGACAGATTCATTGTTGCTGAATGAACAGTATATATAAGGTGTTGTTATAGATGTTAATTATATATATAGTATATATATCGAATTTATATAATTTATATGAATATAAATGCATACACTATATATGTATATTATATATATACATATATATATATATATATATATATATATATATATGCATACATAATATACATATATATATATATATATATATATATATATATGTAAATATTATATATATATACATATATATAATATATATATATACATATATATATATATATATGTATATAGTGGAGCCTCGATGGCTCAGTCGGTTACAGCAGCAGCTTCGGACTTCGTAGAGGTCTGTGGCGCGGGTTCAAATCCGCAGCCAACTGATCAGAGAGACAGACACTTTGCTATCCGTGTAGACATCCCGGGATTATATATGTAATCAACGGATAGGTTTGCTTAAAAAGCAAATGGGTGTTACAGACTAAATACACACACAAAACAAAGCCACTACAACACCTTCTAAAAAACATAACAAACATCTCACACGTCTCGAACTCTCGCCCTACCCGCGCAACAACTTCTCGCTGCTGGGAAGAAAGGGCGTTGGGTCGGGTATGATACATGAAACATACGCTACCGGGGTCTAAGCGATGTCAGGCAGGGCAGCCGATCGAGACTACAGGTCTACCCCAAAGCCAAATCAAAAGTCCTTCAAAAGAAGGCATCGTGCTTACCCCATACAAAAATGGGAAAAAAGCACATTAAAAGAAGAAGAAGAAGAAGAAGATATATATGTATACAGTGTGTGTGTGTATTATATTAGCTGACAACCCGGCGTTGCCAACTTGCCCGGGAAAACTGAATGACAACCGATAAACACTCTCTCTCTCTCTCTCTCTCTCTCTCTCTCTCTCTCTCTCTCTCTCTCTCTCTCTCTCCAACCCTCCCTGACTTTTTACCCCTTTCTTCTCCATAACACCCCCTACACTCTCTCACTTCATCTCCCTCTCACTCTCTACCTCTCTCTCACTTCCTCTCCCTCTCTCTTCCATCCTCCAACCATCACTGTTTCTCTCCCTCTTTCTTCTCCCCAAAATCATTTATATTCTTTCTCGTGAACTCACCTAAATCTCGTTTGTTCTTGACACTAACGCCCGAAATCTCGTTTAGCTTCCTTTTCAATCCCAAAATCTCGTTTATGCTTTCTTACCCCCAAAATGTATTTTGTTCTTTGTGGATAAGCGCCAAAATATCTATTCTCTCTAGTTAGCCCCCTAAATCTCGCTTGTTCTTTGTGATTAACACCCAAAATTTCGTTTATTCTCTATCAGTAGCCGAAACCTCGTTTAATCTCTCCCCAGAGACACGCAAAACTCGGACCTTAACAGACAGACAGACAGACAGACTTCTGCAAAGGGGATATAGACGTTTTACCAGACTATAATTCTGTCATCCTCCCAGACTTCCTTCCTTCCTTCCTTCCTCCCTCGAACAAAATAAAAGAGGACAGAATTAAAAATTTCAATCTGGCTGCTTTGTGAGATGGGGAAGTTAATATTAAATTCTTTAACTTGTTAATAAAAACGTTGTCTGACGAATGTCATCTTTTGTGGCAAAGAACGAGGCCTCCTCACTCCCAGAATGCTAATGACGTCAGGACCTTTTCATCTGAAGACACTGGAATTAGATTAGATGGAATGAAATTCCTCCTGTCAGTGGTAGGAGAGGGACAGGAATTATGGTTGAAGAGGAGAGGAAATAAATGGGAATTGAGAGAGGGGTTTGATAAGGAAGTAAGGAGATACTGAAAAGAGTAAATAATATTTAAAAACAAAAGTGAGTTTTGACAAGTGACAAGAATAATAATTATACACTAGTGTGTGTGTGTATATATATATATATATATATATATATATATATATATATATATATATATATATATATATATATATATATATATATATATTTATATATATATATTTATATATATATATATATATATATATATATTTATATATTTATATATTTATATATATATATATATATATATATATATATATATATATATTATATATATATATTTATATATTTATATATATATATATATATATAATATATATATATATATATATATATATATATATATATATATATATATATATATATATATATATATATATATATATACATATGCATATGTTTCACGTGTAAGCGTGTAGTAGTGTGTGTGTACATGAAATCAGGTTAAATATTTGAGTTGTTGAATAATCAATGAATTAGCTTATTTATTCATTAATAAAGGGAAGGGGAGGTAAGCTGCAGTGTTGACCATATTCCCAGAGTAACTGACCTGAAAGGTTCCCGCATTCCATCTAATGAATGACGGAAGAAGCAGATTAGAAATGTCAAAAAAGGTTTCGTCAAGGAAGTCCTCAATGGTACGAATTGATGATTTTTAGAGAGCTGCTATTATTATTATTATTATTATTATTATTATTATTATTATTATTATTATTATTATTATTATTATTATTATTATTATTATTATTAAGAATATATATATCGTTGTATGCATTTTCGAAGTGTAATTTCTTAATTCCTATTTATATTTGTACTGTATAAGTGTGGATTTTTTCAAAATTATTATTATCATTATTATTATATTACTTCCATTCCTGATCAATACTTGCTGTGAAGTTTCCACAGCAAGAAAAATTATATACATATATATATATATATATATATATATATATATATATATATATATATATATATATATATATATATATATATATATATATATATATATGTGTGTGTGTGTGTGTGTGTGTGTGTGTGTGTGTATATGTATATATATATATATATATATATATATATATATATATATATATATATATATATATATATATATATATATATATATATATATATATATATATATATATATAGTTTATAATATGTATTAAAAAAAACAAGAATTTAAATAAAAACAGCACTACAAGATTGAAAACGTGTGAAAAACAAACAACGGTTCATACGCTCGAATTTATGATCACAGCCTCTCGCCAACATACAACCCCTAGACAACAACCCCATTTCCCCCTTGAGGTTCAGGACTCTAAACCCATTAGAACCTCCTGAACTGAAGTCGGTTTCAGACGCCGAAAAACGTTGCTTGAATTAAGTTAAAAAACATAAATGAAAATTCAGTACCATCGCTATGAATAATTCACACATATGGACGGGAAAGCGACCCAAGAAACATCGCGCATTAAAAATTTCTTAGATGTTAATGAAACATAAATATAAACATAAATAAATTAATATCCAAAGCGAGGCCAAATTGCCAAAAGCATCAGCGTCAGACGGAATCAGGTCAGATGTCGTAGGGTGGAAGGTGCCGCTGGGTTTGTTAGGAAATGGCTACATAGCTTCCATTAGATTTATTTTATTTTTTTTTATTTTCCCGACAGTGGTTACGCAGCTTCCATTAGAGGATTATTTATTTGAGTTTCATGTTTAGTTGCTCTATAGTACTTTCGTAAATTCAGGGATGGGCACAAATACTTTGAAATGTATCTAAATACTAAATACATTACTTGGTCAAAGTTGTATTTAAATACCAAATACATTACAGGTAAATGTAATGTATTTAAATACTTAAATACATTACTTTTAATTGTATCTAAATATTATTCAAATACTTTTCAAATGCTTTTGATATCCCTTTTATAGGAATTCTATTAGTCTTTATAGAATATAATTTACTGTATACCAAAGCCCACTGGATACCAAACCTTGACTGAACACAGGAAACAACACAAATGTCTGACATAATTTATCATCATTGATTATATAAAAAAAAAAAAATCTAACGAAGACCATTGTGCAGCTTCCACTGGGTCCATTTATACTTGGAGGGATAAATAATCAAGTACAAGAATAAGGGTAATGTGATATTTTGCTAGAGTTTACAGCTTTCGATTTTTTTACTTTTGTTTCTCATCATTCTTCTTTTACCTAAAAATCGTGGAAAAATCATATATAAAAAACATGACATAAGTAAGAAAATTCTTAATTATGTTCATTAATGTCTCTCCATGCGCTGTGCAAATTTTCAGGAAAGTATTTTGAAAATATTATGTATAAAACTTTCTGAGAAGCAAAACATTTGGTTTTGAGATATGTGCATTCGAAGGTTTTTATTTAGATTTGAATTAATTAGAAGTTCATAAACGTATTCCATACTAGAAAGTAAAATAAGACAAGCTTTGATAAGATACTTTATGTGGAGATATACAAAGGTATTCCCTTGCTGTAGGACTTTTTAAAAATTTTATTCGGGGGGTTAGGGGGGATTTCGCCGAATTTCGGGGCACCAGCCAACTTGATTGTATTTAAAAAACTATTTCAGTATTTATAAATGCTAAATACATGATAAAAATGTTAAATACGTGCCTAAATACTTGCATAAAAATGTGTTTATAAATACAGTATTTAAATACAAATGTATTTAAATACGCATTTAAATACAATTGTATTTAAAAACTGCCCATCTCTGCGTAAGTTGGGGACATGGTACAAGATGCGAGGCTTCACCGAGTCTGGATTATTGAATATCCATTGGATGGTTGGATGGAAATGTGCCAGAACGTTTACATCTCTCTCTCTCTCTCTCTCTCTCTCTCTCTCTCTCTCTCTCTCTCTGTTTATATATATTTATGACCACAACCTCTCGCCAACATGCAACCCCTAGACAACAACCCCATTTTCCCCTTGAGGTTCAGGACTCTAAACCCATTAGAACCTCCTGAACTGAAGTCTGAAGTATTTTGTATTTAAATACCTATTTATAAACACATTTTTATGCAAGTATTTAGACACGTATTTAACACTTTTTATCATGTATTTAGTTTTTATAAATACTGAAATACTTTTTTAGATACAATCAAGTTGGCTTATTTTAATTTCTAGTATGGAACACGTTTATGAACTTCTAATTATTTCAAATCTAAATAAAAATTTTCGAATGCATATATCTCAAAACAAAAGGTTTTGCCTTCCAGAAAGCTTTATACATAATATTTTCAGAATATTTTCCTGAAAATTTGCACAGCGCATGGAGAGACATTAATGAGCAAAATTAAGAATTTTCTTTCTTATGTCATATTTTTCACATATGATTTTTCCACGATTTTTGGGTAAAAGAAGAATGATGAGAAACAAAAGTAAGAAAATCGAAAACTGTAAACTCAGCAAAATATCACATTACCCTTAATCTTGTACTTTATCATTTATTATCCTTCCAAGTATAAATGGACCCAGTGGAAGCTGCACAATGGCCTTCGCCAGATTTTGTTTTATATAATCAATGATTATAAACCATGTAAGTCACTTGCGTAATTCCCTGTGTTCAGTCAAGGTTTGTAAGTGTGTTCGCCGGAAATGTCGAGGTTCCTGTTAATTAGCTAGTAGGTGCGTTTCTTTTCGGCGGAGTCGCAGGGTGTGAAGGGATTAATTATCACACACATGATCATTCGAAGACCAACACTGAACATTATTAAAAGTCTTGGGTGAAGACTCTGTGGTTCGAGACCTGTCGATTAAGACTGTGAACATTGCTGTTTGGAGGTAGGAACCACTTTAGATTTACCAAACTGTAGATTGTTCTTTTCATTTAACATATATCTTACTTGTGTCAAGCATTTATTACATTGTGTACTTTATAAGTAACATGGGAGGAATTCCCATATCTTTATTTTTATACATTTGTTTAACAAGGGTTTTATTTGACTTCTTGAGGCGTGTTGCTGAGGAAGAGGTGAAAATGTACTCGTTGGGAATATACTGGACTTTGACTTATTTTGATCTATTGTGGGATAACGATGTAGAGAGAATTAGTTAGATATGATGGACTTCAATATGTCTGATCGGTTGGTGAACATTATTATTCCATTTTATTTCATCTCTTGCTTCTTGCAATCCAATTATGTTAGATTTTGTCAAATAAATTATTTTGGGTAAAGCTTGTTTCGCTGTAGACCCGAGAGAGAGAGAGAGAGAGAGAGAGAGAGAGAGAGAGAGAGAGAGAGAGAATGCAGGTGTGTATGTACAGATGTGTATTACCAGTAGTCTTTTTGACACGGTCACTATCAGGCTACCAATAGATGGGACTTAACGACTTTGTAGAAAAAGGTAAGCAATGAAATTTCCTCTCAACTGGGTAACATATTTGCTCACTTATCTATACATGCGGTTTCAGTTCAAACCTTTACGTTAGAGAAAATGGCATGTGTATCCTTAACTTCATAACTGTGCACAACAAAATGTTGGCATTTGAATAATTATTCATTTTCTGAATAATTTAGACATCGCATATCGTTAACAGCGTCAAAACAACTCATGAGCTTGTGAAAGTCTTTTTAAAATAAGTCGTTGAAGTGCAGACTTCTTCAATATTATAATTAAAATCAAAGATAACAATTAATCACATTCACAAAAGACTAAATTTACGCACAGAATATTTTGTAAAAATCTAATTTCGTTCTAGAATAGAAGATAAAATAAATTGAAAATAAATTCCACGACAATTGCCAGTGGCTGCCAAATAAGTCTATTTCAGGAAGTAATTAGCACAAGGCAATTAGTGTTAAAAAGTCGCGAGAAAATAGAGTCAGTTCCACTCAGCTTTTCCTACATTTTATTTATTCACTTTTTTTTTTTATGCCCAACCTTCCCTGCTCCTGGGAGCGTGAACTTATTTCTGATATCTGTAATGCTTCGACCAACCCTTCTAGTCTCTCTCTCTCTCTCTCTCTCTCTCTCTCTCTCTCTCTCTCTCTCTCTCTCTCTCTCTCTCTCTCTCTCTCTCTCTCTCTCAGGAGTACAATGGGCATGTCTTCAAGCACTTTTACTTTATAGCTCCCATGAGAATAAAGGAGGCCACCCTTCCCTGTTCTCGCTTCCCACCAACACAGAGTCCTTCAGGGGAGACTGGAGGGAATCCTTCGTCTCTTATTCCAGAAGGACTCCTGAGGCTTCCTCCAGGATGGGTGGGATAAGACATGTGCTTCAGGAGACGCCCATGTGGCTCTTTCATGCGGTGCATAAACTCTGCCTTGCAATTGCTTCCTGTGTTGACGCTGAATGTTCAAATGAAATTATTTTATTCATTCGATCTCAGTGCTTGCAAGCATGCAGCCACTGGCAATTGTCGAGGAATTTATTTTTCTGTTTGTTTTATGCTTTATTTTAATGTAAACTTAGGTTTTTATTAAATATTCTGTACCCAAATTTAGTCTTTTTTGAGTATGAAATGATGACTAATAGAGCATTTAATTTTTATTTTTAATTTTAGTTTATATTTTTAATTTTGATTTGGATTTTCAATCCTAATTTTCATTCTTAACTTTGATTTTGATTTTTAATTTTAATTTTGATTTACATTTTTAATTATGATTTTAATTTCTAATAACTATGCATTATTCATATTTCATAAATCATACCCAATTACAACAGGAATCACTGCCCCTCGGGGGCTACTACCGTCAGTGCACATTACGTGGTGCACCGTATGCATCACATAAAGGTAGTTTATAGCATCCTATTCCCAAATAGCTGCACCCACTTTCATTCGTTTTACTGTACCTCCGTTTATATTCTCTTTCTTCCATCTGACTTTCCTCAACCCTCCCCTAACGATTGATTCAAAGAGCAACTGCAAAAGGTTTCCCTCCTGCTACACCTTTAAATAAACCTTTTTACTTTCAATTTCCTTTTCAACGCTGAATGACCTCATAGATCCCAACGCTTGGCCTTTGGCCTAAATTCTAGAACCCTTTCTATTCTTTGTTCCACATTGCTGTCCAACCACTCCAACTCCTTCTATTCATGGTCTTAAGCACTGAATGGCTGTAAGTGCCCAAACGGTGCTTGGCTTTGTGGCGGAATTTTTATAAACCATTCAAACAGGAATCACTGGAATAAATAACTGAGTTACTGATTCCTGCCGGAATCTTCTGACCGTGATAACATTCAACCATCATGACGTTCGGGAATGAATTTGCAGCACTAATTGTGCTACAGAATCGCCTTTGATGGAGGAGGCTGTTTGGAATATAGAGCGCCTAAATATCGTTGGTTCAGACTTTCATTATTTAGTTCGCTTCTTCTTAAAAGCTCACTGGAAATGTTTCCGGTATTTTATGTTTACGCCTTCCTGCGTCACCTTTAGTTTTGCTGGATTTTGTGAGGAATGCAGATAATATGTGTCAGTCATTAATATATTTATTTCTCAGTTGCTCATATATATATATATATATATATATATATATATATATATATATATATATATATATATATATATATATATATATATATATATATATATTTGTTTTTCCTGGGTAATCTGGTCTGAGATATTTTCTGTGAGACAGGAAGCGACAGCTACAGATACTTTAGCCTTGTGATTCTGACTTATTTGGTCCAGGGAAACATAAAACAAGAGAAAAAAGGGGGAATTTCATATGAGCGTAAGGCTCTTACTACTGAAGGGAAATATTATGTAAACACGTGGGTCAACTTACAGGAATATATTTACATAAAGAACATTAGTACGGGAAAGAGAAATGCAATTAAATTATTGATCCTGAAGGGGATTCCTACGGGATGAATGAAGCTGGGGGATTCCAGACACAGTCCGAGAAGATTCCACGATATAGGGTCCCTCTGAAATGAGAGATACACAAATTATACGCCAGTAATGAAAACATACAAAAGGATAATGAATTCGAAGCTGCACTGAGGGTGCCAATGGGCTTCGATGAGTTAATAATGGCTTAGCACTGCCGACACTCGAGTAGCAGGGGTGAAAGTTAACAAGAGATTCGGTGATTACTGGCACTCAAATTAAGTAAATTTTACAAGGAAAGGCGTGACTGAATGGACGTCTTTTCAGAGCACTTTACCGTAAGGGAGAATTGGTTCCAGCGAAGAAGGCGGTCCGTGGATGACTCTCGATTCACGAGGGCGAATGCGACCTTCCACGTGGTAGGATGTAGGGGCTCCGACGGCAAGGGCAACACGTGGGGAACTTCACGAAGCGCCAGGTAATGGAGTGGGTTATGGGTCCGGCCAGCAGCAAAGGGAACACATGGTTGGCAGTTCATGGGCACGAAGGTAAAAGTATACTTTGAAAGGCCACGTGGTTAGATGGAGAAGCCGTGGGTTAAGGGCATCGTCGGGCCAGGGGCATGGTGGTAAGCGTGTCTGTCGTCTTTAACCCATGTCGTCCAGCGAGCGCCTCAGGCCAAGTCCTTGTCTGCTGGTCGCTTTTATGCCCTCTCCTATGGGCAGGGGCACGTCCAGGCACACAGGGAGTCGAGTAATTTTCAGCTGTTGTCCGCGACTGGGGCGGGGGGGGGGGGGGGGAGGGGGGGAGGGGGTTGCCTGTAAAGAAGCAGCCAGACAGATTCACTTTTGCCTCGAATATGGAATTATCTACTTAAAGGAAGTGGCCTACAATCGGTTTTAATCCCTTGTATTCTGACCATGCTAACCCATTGTCCAGCTCAGGCTGATAGATAGGTAGGCACGCATGTCGATAGACAGATATGTCTATCGATCGATCGGCAGACAGTAAATGAAAAAGGGAGCAAATTGCTAGTGAATTCTTGCTAATTATAATATATATATATATATATATATATATATATATATATATATATATATATATATATATATATATATATACACACACATATATATATACATTATATATATATTTCTGACTCACATCGGAATCAAGCCCAGGTCTTTCAAGAACAAGACAAGGGCGCTACCAACCAAACCTTCCAATACCTGGTTCGATCCCGAAGTGAGTCAGAAATTTATTTCTGTTCCACATGCGATTGGATGTTGATGCTCTATATATATATATATATATATATATATATATATATATATATATATATATATATATATATATATATATATATATATATATATATATATATATATATATATATATATATATAATGCATGTATTAGTGGACGATATTCCAATGGTATCGACTGCATGTTATTATTGTTGTTATTATTACTATTACGCGTATTATTATCATTATCTCAATTACCGTGGGGGTAAATCTAAAAGACCGATAACTTGGCGGGCAGACAGCCCCTGTATCAAAGCAGAATAACAGAATAAAGATGAAATGTAAACATTAATTCAACGCAAATGATTCCGAGAATCGAATCTTCCTCCGAATGGGATTCTCTCTCTCTCTCTCTCTCTCTCTCGCTCTCTCTCGCTCTCTCTCTCTCTCTCTCTCTCTCTCTCTCTCTCTCTCTCGGCATCTGTGTCGATGCCGCAGTCATATGCAGATGACATGGTGGGCGTTTCATTGCCAGGTTATTATTGAATGCTGGGGTTCCCGAGAGCCATTCAAAGCGACCTTGCAACTCTCAGGTGTTGTTGTCCTGTTGTTGTTGCAGCTGCTGCGTTGTTCCATAGTTTCTCGATGCTTCTATATGCATTCATACATACATACATGAGTGTCTTTTACTGTAACCTACCAGTGCTGTATGTAGTTGAAAAGGCCCATAAAAACGTTATTTACGCTACAAAAAACATATTTCGAATAACAAACTTCTGGATTCTTGATCACCAGCATTCCATATGCACCACTGATCAGAGAGACACAAGTTAGTTATTCAGAATATAAGGTACTTGCAGTGTAAATAGTGTTCCGTGGGCTTTTTTTAACTTCATGTTGTACATACATTTTACATACATACATAAATACATACAACCCTATACACAGCCTCGCTGGCACACAAAACTATTCCAGTACTTACCCACCACAAAGCTGAACTCAAACGATTGAGTAACTGAGCTGAATATTCATATTTGCATAAAAGTGACTCCACTGGATTTATCGTATAGATAACTGTTAAAGATAAAATAAAGTAAAAAAGGGAACTCATTGATGGAGAGAAGAAACCACACCGCGAAAATGGGTCGGGGAAATTCTGACGGAATGCATTGGGAGTTCCAGCCATGAGGAAAGGTCGAGCTACTTTTTATTTAGGAATGGTGCAGATGTTCTGATGTTGGGGATTCTCTCTCTCTCTCTCTCTCTCTCTCTCTCTCTCTCTCTCTCTCTCTCTCTCTCTCTCTCTCTCTCTCTAAAACGTTACAGCTAGGCCTGATATATCTTAGTATGATCCATGAAGGGTATTGAAATGGAAAACTAAAAACATAATTAAATTCAAAATTGAACAAAAGCTTGCACAAATATTATGATGGATTTGAGAACGTTTGTGAGACGTCCAAACAATTAACAGAAATTCTTCTCTCGCGTTCCTTTTACAACAGCAGTCAGTAGGAAGTTTTTTCTTGGTCTTTTCCTAATATCCAGTTTGCTCTTTCCGACAATATTTGCTCAGGAGTCGAAATAACCACACGGCTGTTGCTTTTTTTTTTTGGAATAGAATTCATGGAACTGTAGCTTCAAAAAGGTCACTAGCTTCGCTCAGTCAAAATTTAGGAGTCAGAGTTTGATATGATTATATGTATATACGTATGAAAACACGCACGTACACACACACACACACACACACACACATATATATATATATATATATATATATATATATATATATATATATATATATATATATATATATATATATATATATATATATTGTGTGTATATATAAATAAATATATGTTTATATATATATATATATATATATATATATATATATATATATATATATATATATATATATATATATATATATATATCCGAATGACATCCATCCCTCCCACCTGAATAGGCCTATGGATCAAACTTTTCATTCCCAAGAGCAGCAATGAACGACTCCGCTCGATTCTTAGTCGTTTTTGGGGAGAGAAAATGTCTGAGTCAGAAACTAACTCCGTCAGCGAACTGTTTCATTTCCGATGACAGGGTTCTCGTTTGGTGAACGTACAACATAACGTGGCTAATTTGGTTTCGCTGCTGGGAAGATGATCGACACTGAAATATCTCCCATGATGGAACTGGGCCGAATTCGGTTCTTTTGAGTTTGCTGAATGATAACCCTTTCATTCATCGGTGGTGTTCGTCGATCATTACACCCGACGACCACCATAAGGGACGCTGGAATTAAACCCTTTTGTTAATGACTTTCGTTATATTCGTTGCTTATTCGTTTTACTGTGCCTCCGTTCATATTATCTTTCTTCCATCTTACTTTCCTCAACCCTCTCCTAACGATTGGTTCATAGTGCAACTGCGAAAGCTTTTCCTTCTGTTACGCCTTTCAAACATTTTTACTGTCAATTTCCGTTTCAGCGCCGAATGACCTCATCATCATAGGTCCCAGCTCTTGGCCTTTGGCCTAAATTCTATATTCTGCTCTGTTCTATTCTATTCGCTACTTAATGACTGGCAAAGAAAATGGTAGCCTTTACTTCCAGCTTAATCTGTGCCATTGAACTCCTCTCATGGCCCCTTCGTGAACAGAGATTTTAAAATGAAAGGGAAAATAAGAAAAGAAAAAGAAAGGTTTTGAGGAGAACGGAATAATTTCCCCTGTGAATTCTTGTAAACGCCAACATTAATCTAACTACAATGTGCTGCTAAATTATTGTCTCACGTTTGACAAATAAACTGTTGAAAAATAAAGTGTGGAGAAGCGGCTTCTTACATTATAATTTGTCATAATTTATCTCGGTAGTGAAAATTATATTTCAATTGAGAAGAGCTGCAATTTAGGAAGGGTGGATACAATTGCAATAATGAATGTTGCATGAGATCAATGTGGAAATAGAAGTTATATTTTCTACATTCCTTAAACTTTCTCCTAAAATCTCTTTGATTTTAAGGATCAGAGTTCACGTCAGTGCTTAAATGTCTTTATTGAAAATCATATAACACATTGCTGGGGAACACTGGGACTTTTTCCATGGTGGATAGTGCCGTCAGTGCACCTCACGTACACACACATGTATGTATATATATATATATATATATATATATATATATATATATATATATATATATATATATATAATATATATATATATATATATATATATATATATATATATATATATATATATATATATATATATATATATATATATATATATATATATATATACATATGTGTGTGTGTGTGTGTGAATGGCTTAAAGGTATTAATTGTGAAAGGGTTTGATTATCCAATGAGTGCCTGCCAATAGCTAACATTATATTTCATTGTCTTATTCGAATAATATTCCCCTAAGAACCTCTGCGTAAAAAGGCAAACAGAAAAAAACGGCTGACTCAATCTTATTAAGCCTTTCATAATCTTTCCTTTCTCTCTCTCCCTCTGCATTTTGTCCCAAAAGCAAAGCGGCAAACCATACCTTTTTGTTGACTCAGGCAAGCGCTGGAGAACTGCGTTGTGTTTTGTATTCACTAGACTGAATACAAAGGAAAAATAGAAAAAAGATGATTCTAGGACACGTGGCTTGTCTATAAATGTGTACATTGTGGTTTAGGAGAATGTGAGAACAATCGTTGGCCGATTGTTCCCTTGTTGCCTCCTTTGTTTGTGTTTGTTTTTCTTGCTGGCGAGTTGACGTCTGTTGGATGGTGTCAGAAGTCAGACTTCGTCAGTCAGGTCCAGGGCAGCAGCAAGTCTCGGCAGCAGAGCAGCGGAGAACATTTTTGGACGTGATGGTTGTCGTCTCGACTCCGTCATGGGCGTCCAGTGTTGGAGAACTGTCCCTGAGGACTCGACGGTTGTTGTGTCGGCTCCGTCGTAGTTGTCCTGCAGTATTTGTTTTACTGATTATGCTGTTTCATTTTCTATTGGTTTGCTGATGTATTTATTATGCTGCCTATTTTTTTGTATGCTGCTGCTTCTGATTTGTTTATGGATTTATGTAAAATTTAATTAGGTAAATTTGACCTTGCTGCCTCTGTTATTGTTTATTTTCGATCATTTTAAGTTTTTTTTTTTCTCTCCTGGACCTGACTCACTTGTATATTTTATGAATTTATTAAGGTCACTTTTTGGGTTTTGTTCTGCTTCTTCCTCCTTTGTTTGTCACCTCTCTGTTATTCATTACAGCCCAATTCCTTGTTTTTGTTTCGAACCTGTTGATCTCGAAGTAACGAGATCGTAAGAGAGAACTTCACAGACGTTCATTAGACTTGTGTCGATGTACATTGCTTGCATTCAAAGGACATTTAATGCAAGGAAAGTATTTATTATTTTTGGGATATTTCATAGTACCAGTTATCAAATGTATAAAAATTCCATATTTTAGCATAACAAGAATACCGTAAGATATATGTATAAATGAAATTAACACAGATCTAAAAAAGGTTGACTATACTTCTTTATCCTAATTGGGATTTAATACGTGAACTGAATGTAAATTATTTATTTGAATTCTTGGTATTTTTTTAAAAAATCAAAATAAAACATTAATAAACAAAAACATAAACGACTTTGCTTTTGAAATATGAATGATAAACACAAATATACCATGCAATACCTGTAACCAGCTATGAAAAGTTTGCTAGCAAGAAATAATATTCTATCTGACTGAAAATGATTTCAATGTCTTTTTTATATCAGAAAACGTATAAGCAGACACTTTAAACAAACATTTTCTTTTATTTATTTATTTTTTTAGTTGAAACTGAATTATGAAAAAAAAATTCTGAAAGTTGATGACAGCAGCTCTTATCTTGAAAGGGTCCTGAAAGCTTTCTAAATAATGGTATAAGACGGTTGGTGGAGTCAAGTTACAAACACTATATTATTTGCTCTACAGGTAAAAAAATCTGTGTGTAAAGAATGTTTTTCATTCAAGAGTCTTACATACTTACAAACAAGCACACACAAGTGCGCACACCCATATATATATATATATATATATATATATATATATATATATATATATATATATATATAGTGTGTGTGTGTGTGTGTGTAATTGAATCACGGAAATATGAAACGTGATGAAAAAATAAATAAAGGCAATACCCCGAAGGAAAGTGAAAAGACGGAGTGGTGCTTGGCCTTTCGACTTATAGATAGTCCTTTACTTAGCAGACTCATAGAAATATAAAAACAAGTTTACAAAGAAAGCTCGTATAAATGACAGATGGGGATTACAAAGGAAGATATGTACCTGGAATCCAACAGCTGAAGAATTAGTAGCCATACCAAAACAGAGGTATATATTTACGAGGTTTTACAAAAGATTAGACCCAATTGCTCGGAAGCTTCCATTTATTCCATCCAACTTGACTTTTCATTATGAAATTCAGCTACCTCAACATCTATTTCCACAAAATGAATAGCCTTTTCGTACCAAGCAAAAAACTATTTTCATAGAGTCTATAAAATCCTTTTCAAGTCAAGCCCCATTTTTTCGATGTATTGGACACGAAGATGGGTCATCGCCCGCCCGAATTTTTATTATCGACAGTCGAAATGAATGGACCTCGTCAGAGGAATAAAGTATTTTCCGACGATCGCGTCCGAAGGGGTTTGGCGCGGGGCGAGGGGAGAGTTGTGGGAATGCAACACGCCATCAGAAATATTTTTGGAACCGTCTCTTAGCTGATATGAGGCTATCAGTCAAGAAACATGCCAAGCGCCATCCTGGGTCAAAGTATTTTTTGATTTAATTTATTATATTTTAAAAATGGCACTTGGCATGTTTCTCGACTGAAAAGCTCAAATATGAACGTGGATGTGTATTGCAATGTGTATGCCTGACAGTTATATTTTTCTCTTCACTTTAATTTATCTTTATTGATAGTAATAACAGCACTAATAGCAGTAGTTTTATTCGGAGGCTATGTCATTCTCAATCTAGGAACAAGGTTTTGTTTATGCCTTCAGAAGTCTTACAGCTTCTAATATTCGACACCAACAGTTTCATTAAGACAGAGAATATTTCTAGGTTACATGTCCTTTCAATTATTATTGGCTTTCTTAATATAATGGCGACAGTTTGAAGCTGTTAGGTAGCTTCAGATGTCACCTTAAACGTCCTTACTCAAGATCACAATAAATTTATGGCTTCTCAAATTTTTTCGTGGGACTTTGGCATTCCTCCTCTGGGTTCAAATTAGACTCTAGTTGTCAGAAGGAATAGACGCTCATTTTGAGGGCACTCATTCCCGCTGCAGGGGGCGGGGGGGGGGGTGGGAGCGTGGCGTGCTGTCGTTCTAGCACCTGGAGCTCATGGGCGCGTTCTCTCTCTCTCTCCGCCTCTTGGGCAATTCTTTCTCTCTCTCTCTCTTCACGTTCTCTCTCTCTCTCCCCCTCTTGGGCAACTCTTTCTCCCTCTCTCTCCTCATGTTCTCTCTCTCTCTCTTCACGTTCCTTCTCCTCTCGTTGCTCTTGGGCAATTCTTTCTCTCTCTCTCTCTCTTCACGTTCTTTCTCCTTCTCCTGCTCTTGGGCAATTCTTTCTCTCTTCCTCTCCTCACTCTCCGCCTTGGCATCATCCACTTGCTCTTGAACCCATGCTCTCAGATCTTGCCCCGATAGTCCCATGTCCTTCCTAGCGGACATGTAGAATTTGAAATCGTCGTTTTGTTGGGCTC
>JANJGK010000027.1:7237149-7242149 GCA_039081455.1 Macrobrachium rosenbergii | reverse complement strand
TGATTTAAGTTTATCACAATATTTAATAATAATCTTTCATTTTTTTCAGAAGCCCTGCATCGTCTCGGTTTTGGTGAGTGTTAATACAATATTCATTTTTTGAAAGGTGTTCGTTTTTATTATTTGTGTTTTTAAGTTCTTTATTGTTAAGTATCTCTGGGGGGGGGGTTCTGCCTATTTCCTCTGTGATTTGCTTTTAGTTCTGTGACTTGATGTTCTCACAGAATCTTTCGTATTCCTAAATTTGTTGTTTTGTGTATTTCTGGTCCAGTGTATCTGGGTTTCTTATGCTATTATTATTATAATTATGAAGTTGAAAAATGTTATTTGACTTAATTTTTCCTTTATTAATTTTGTAATATCATTACAAACACAGCAATGTTCTTTCACAGAGTATTTATGAAGTGCTAAAAATACTTCTTTCCTTCAATATTGAATATTCATTTTCCATCTTTTTCACCCATTTTTACTAAAAACTCGCCATTGATACAACAGAAGGCATTCAAAAATCGTTCCCTGAAGATGTGTTTGCAATTTTAACAACCGGTTCTGAGGAAGTGTGAACGCATCAAAGAGTTTATTTCTTATTGTTTTACATTTTCACAGCTATAACGTTTCCTGGAAGACTTTTAGTTTTCTGCTCTGGCATAGGAATCCAGAAAACATTTAGAAATGATTCAAAAGCTGAACATTCAAAACATATTGGGTTCTGAAAATTGCGACTAAACCCAATTTTAAAATTTTTAGATAATTTCACTTATATCGATGTTTTTTCATCGCAATGTACAGTTCATATGGATCAGCATTGAGAAATTTATTTTTATACCTATTGAAGGTAATTGGATTACTGTCGACCTTTTCAGGGTTTGAAAACTGAATCTGATTTGTGTAATTTTAATTTTTTATTTTTTTTGCTGAAATTTTTAGATAATTTTTATCGATTTCATGCAGTGTATTATACAGTTTATATGGATCAGCTGTAAAAACTTTGCCTAAATACTTTATTGAAAATTACTGAATTAGACCTTTCCGGGTTTGAAAACTTTGAATCTGATTTCTGTAATTGGTAATTCTATATAGTAGCTCCGCGCCTGTTTTTACCTTGGGAACTTGTTTTTCCTACACTTTTAGGCCTCCTGATAGCGGAGATGGACTTGTTTGTTGGTGGTCAAGTGTCATTTGCCACCTACCCAACTCAACAGTAAGGGGGAAGTGTGGGAACAGGGGGTTGCGGGTGGGGAACAACAAAGATGTGGGGTGGAAATGTTTACGTTAAGGATGCGGAAGGTGGAGGGGAAAGACAAGGGAGAGCCATACGCAGAAACGGGGGAGTGGCTGCAAGCGCGGGGAGCAACGGGGGGGGGGGGGGGGGTTGTGGAATTACCTCACGTACCCCAAGAGCGGGGAGAACTGAGGATCGGTGCAACGGGAGGGTCGGGGGAAAGTTACTCAAGTCATTAATTGAGGCGTAGCTCAAGTTAAGTTCTGACCTAGCAGCGGCGTAAGAAAACCAGTCAGACACGTATATGAAGCAAAAGAAAAGGACAGTCTCAACGTCGAGTCGGGAACCAGAAAACCAAGTTTTCCTAAACAGCGACTGGTAAAAGCTACACCTCTTCCGGCCCTTCTTCTTGGCTGCTCCGTAGGTCCTGTCACATCTGAAAGCCCTTTTGTGGATGTCGAGGCGGCACTCCCTGCCGCAGTGGGGACAGAAGCACTGAGTTTTGAGGAGTCCGTGGTCCTGGCACAGCTTTATCAACCGCTTGCACTTCCCAAAGTAGTGTGCTGAAAAATTACGGTAACTGACCGCAAGTTAATGGTAGGGTGTGCCGGGTTAACGGCTCAGAGAGGCGCAAAGTTGACAGAACGGATTTAGCCAGTGTACCGAAGTTAAACACGCAAAAAGTGTATGTAATATTGGGTAGGCGTGGGTAGCAGATAAGGGATGCGGTGGGTTACAGGGGGGTGAATTGTGGGGGGTTTTAGCGCAATAGGTGTTGGGGGGAGGGAATGGGTGAGGAACTTGGGGGAGAGGAGGGAAACTTAGGCGGCGATAACAGGAATGGTTCGGCTAAAAAGGCTGTGACAGTAAAGCAATGAAAGTAACTCGGGGTGTGAAAAAAATGGGTTGGGGAGAATAATTTTTTAAGTGGGTATAGAATAACTTCCGGTCTGTTAAGTAATGGGGTTGCTGTTTAAAGTGTGTGCGTGGGGAAAATCCTTATTTTGGGGGTAAAATTGCAGTTTGGACGTGAAGCAAAGATACGGAGATGGGGTGTGAAAAGTGACTTTGAAGGATTTGGTTTTGTTGGGGAACTATACACTTACTATACAGTACTGGGTTGGGGGGTGATGGGGAAAGTGGAAGTTCTTTGGCTTTAAACAGAAAGTAAAGAGATGGAGTTGAGGTGTGGAAAATGTGTTTGGGGAAACTGTATTTTTTCTGGGGTACAATACACTTTCACCGAGTTTAGTACTGGGTCGGCGGGGTAAATGCATTTCCCCATGACTGGTATAGGCAGGGGGCATTGGAATTTCCCTGCGCCGCGTTCAGTACTGGCTCGGGGTGGATATACTGTATGTGTTGCAACAAGTGGCAGTGAGTGCAACCAAGGGTGGGGAAACTTAGAAAAGTAAACTGAAAAATTTGTGGGTTTGGGGGGAAAGTAAAAGTGAGGAGCTTTGAACTTTCGCCGGGTTTAGGACTGGGTTGGCAGGGTAAATGCATTTCCCCATGAAAGGTTTAGGCAGGAGGCATTGCAATTTCCCTGTGCCGCATTCAGTACTGGCTCGGGGGGGGATAAATGTGTTGCAACACATGACAGTGAGTGCAACGAAAGGCAGAGGAACTTGTAAAAGTAAACCCAAATTTTGTGCTGAAAAATCATTTTGGGGAAGCTGTTTTTTTTGGGGGCACAAATACACTTTTGCCAGGTTCAGCACTGGGCTGGGGGGGTATATGCATATGTGGCTTTTGGGGGGAAGTAAAGAAACGGAGTTGGGGTGCAAAAAATAAGTTTGGGGAAATTGGTTTTTTGGGACACAAAATACTTTCGCCGAGTTTAGTACTGGGTTGGGGAGGTGGTAAATGCATTTCTTTTTGACCAGTAGTAGGCAGGGGCGTTGAAACTTGATTGCGAAACGTTCAGTACTTGTTTGGGGGGATAACTATGTTGCATTAAGTGACAGCAAGCACAGCCCGGGTGCGTAAAAGTTATAAGTGTAAACTCAAAAAATTTGTGAATGTCTCCTTATCTGTTGAGTTAACTTATAGTTTGGGAGGTTTGCATGCATGGTGTGCCCGTGCAATGCGTGAGGAAAACACACCAACAGTTTATTGCAGTCGTTGGACGTGATATGGACCGTCCATAAGGGATGTAATCATCCGGTGTCTTGTGCAGGACGCGTATGTGTACCCCGGAAATGTGGGACAGTCCCCCCCTCGTAGGTAGGCATGTTAGCAATTTTAAGCAATAAAGATTTGGGGGTTTTCCTCAGCAAGGCGCTAACATCGCAACGTGATTGGTTAGTTAGGGGTTTGCGGGGGTTAGCTCCCCAATCTCGGAGTTTCCTCAGTAAGGGGCTGAGGTATAAACAGATGGCTCCCCTACAAGTGTTTGGGAGGGCAGCAGTAATGGTGGGGTTTGCCTTTGTGTCGGCTCACTTCATGTTCTTGTTTTTTTCTCTGTTTATTTCGTAGTTTCTCATGTCTGTGGTGCCAAAACATGTAGATTTTGGCCAGTTTCTCATCCCCGACTGTGCACCCCACCCATAACCCAGCATTCCCTAGGGGTCCCCTGAATTGTAGGGCAGAAACAAGCGGGGGAGCCGTTACATAGCCATCTAACACTCTCCCGGGGGCATACCCCACCCAGAACCCCGCATTCCAATCGGGTCCCCTAGCTTGTTGGTTGAGGGGGAGCAGATCACCTGTGCGGGGGGTATACCCCACCCATAGCCCCGCTTTCCCATCGGGTCCCCCACCTTGTTGGATGAACTTCAGGGGTTAATTACAGGTTAATTAGGCTCGAGCGCCAAAAATGAAAGGTAAATTCAAATTAGCAACCAAAAAACTGTAGAAAAAGTCAAGTTATAGCGCCTTCGGCGCTGCAGAGCTACTATATAGTTCTACCCTGTAATTTTATTTATTTATTTGTTTATTTATTTAATTTTGCTGATAGCAACCCTTGTTGCTCGGAACTCCTCGTTTACAGAAACTGAAACCCCATATGACTTCAATACATAGGAACTTAAATATCAGTCGGACAAGGTATGGCCTAGAAGCCTCACCCCATCAACATTTGCTGAAACCAATAGAATAGCACCCTCTGAAGTTTTTTCTCTTAAGGGGAAAAGTTTGTGGTGAAAAAAGCCTTTTTACCATGGCTGGAACCCGCCACAATTGACCAACCATCAGTTTGCTAGGAGTTTTATCTTGGCTACAACTAAAATGTGGAATAGTTTGCATAGCGCAGTTGTGGAATCTTCTGATCTCCAAATGTTTGAGCGAGGAGCTAATTCATTCTGCTCTCTGCTGCTGCTACTGACGTCTGAATTCAGGTGGCTCGATTTTATTTGCCATTCCCTCTTATTTATTTATTAGCTTTTCCTATAACTTGTCTGCCTGCAGGGCCTGGTTTCCCTTTGGAGCCCACCACCCCCGCTCGCTCTCTCTCTCTCTCTCTTCTCTCTCTCTCTCTCTCTCTCTCTCTCTCTCTCTCTCTCTCTCTCTCTGCAGGCTGATTTCCCTTAGGAGCCCTCCAGGGTTTATACAAGTCTGTTGACGCTACAGTCCATATTAATAATTTTCAGCTGAAGGTTTTAAGAAAGAAAGAAAGCTCATGAGACCTGCTTATGTCAACAGGGGCGCAATGGATTTTCCAGGAAACTGAATAAGTCGATTTTCAAAATAGGAAAATGAACGTTGAGATGGCATCCCACTTAATTCTAAATTTTAACCATTTATTATTATTACTGATTTGTACTTTCAAACGCTCTAG
>JANJGK010000027.1:7194302-7237049 GCA_039081455.1 Macrobrachium rosenbergii | reverse complement strand
CAGGTCCAGTTACAAACAGATCAAATAAACATACATATGAATTAATAACAAATGCAGCAACAATCAGAACCCAAATAATTAAACCTTAAATAGTTCAGTAAGCAATTCAAAGGCAGCATAGCAAAACCAAATAATACTTTAGCAGCATAATACAAATCAGTCGGCATAACAAATAATACAGGAGGTATTTATTTCCTTGATGCTCTTACCATACAGCTTGATGTCGTCCATGAACACCAGATGGTTAATTCTGTTGACTCCTTTCTTGAGTTGGTACCCAGCATCCACCTTCTGCAGTACTGTTGTCATGGGAATCATGGCTACTGTGAAGAGTAGTGGGGACAGTGAGTCACCTTGAAAGATCCCTCTCCTGATGTTAACCTCTGCTAATCTTATCCCAGAGCTTGTAAGTTCTGTATTCCAGTTGCACATTGTATTTTTTAGGAAGCTGATGGTGTTTTCCTCTGCCCCATATATTTTCAGACATTCTATTAGCCACGTGTGTGGTATCATGTCGAAGGCTTTCTTGTAGTCATTCCATGCCATGCTTAGGTTGGTTCTCCTTCTCTTATTCTTCATTACCATTTTGTCTATCAGAAGCTGGTCTTTTGTGCCTTTACACTTCCTTTTGCAGCCTTTCTGTTGGTGGGGGATGGTGTTTGTATCCTCTAGGTAGTTGTATAGCCTTTCAGTGATGATACCTGTTAATAACTTCCTCATTATTAGTAGGCAGGTTACTTGCTATATTTCCCTTGTTCTTGTCTTTCTGTACTAAGGATGTTCTCCATGTGGTCATCCATTTGGGCGCATAGGGCCCTGAAGTTTTTGAGCCAGTATCCATGTACTTCATCGGGACTTGGGGCATTCCAGTTGGGCATTTTCTTGAGTTCGTGTTTGACAGTGTATGTCGTGATCTCGGTAAATCTTCATTATATCCTCCCCATTTCTTCTGCCTTGACTTTTTGGAGCCATGTTGCATGATTGTTGTGTGATACTGGATTGCTCCATATGTTTTCCAAGAGTCTCTTACTTGGTTTGGCTTCAGGAATTTCCTAGTGGTTGTCTTCCCCTCTTAGTTGTCTGTATAGTCGTTTCTGGTTGGTTCCTAAGAGTTTGTTCTGTTGATATCCTTTATTCCTGTTCATGTACCATTGGATCATATTTGCTTTGGCTTTATGTGATGGTGGTGTTGGTGTTTGTATCCCCATGAGTTCTACTACTAGTCTTGCTCCCGCATATGCCAGGTTATTTGTTTCTGTGATACTGGTGGTGTGGATTAGTCTTATTATTTCATTAACTTCACTTGTTTTCTCCCTTATTTTCTTTGTGTTGTAGGCTGAAACTTTCATGAAGGGGATCTTTGTTCTTTCTGTGTCTGTCTTCATCCATTGTCTGATCTTTTCCACCCATTCTGACCTTTCTGTTACATCTTCGGTGTTTCCTTGTGTGTCATTGTTTGGTAGCTCATCATTACTGTCGTTTTCTGCGTCATCGTCTCTTAGTTGATCTTCTTGTCCTTCGTTGCTGGGTGTTATTTCTCTTTCCAGTTCCTTTCTTTCTGTTGTGGAGAGCCAGTTCTTTTTCTTTATGTTCCTTACTTGGTCTGCCAGCCTCTGTTCTGTTTGAGGGGTGTTATTTCTCTCATTCCAGATGTTGACCAGTCTTCTTCTGTATCCTCTTTCTGTCGGGTTGCTTCTGATGTAGCATTATCATATTTCCTTATTTTCTTCTCTTGTCCATTTCTTCTTCTGGTTTGCCTCTGTAGCTCCATTCTCTGGTTGCTGGTTACTGTCGTTGTGGTGGCCAGTTGCTGGATGACGACCTCCAAGTACCTGACCATCCTCCCCGTCGATTGGGTTGTATACCTGGCTGCCGGACGGAGCTCCTTTGTTACCAGAGGTTCCATTTACGTCGTTGTCGTTTATTCTTTCATTTCTTTGCATCACTGCTGAGTTTTGCTATTTAACCCGCACCTGGACCCTTCCCCATCGGGAATAGGTACTCATTTACAGCTGAGTAGACTGAGGAAATTGTGGTAAAGATCCTTTCCCAAGGAATCAACCAGCCCCAGTGTTGCTTAACCAATCCATCGATGAGCTAAACCACTCTGCCACGGGACCCATTTATTATTATTATTGTTATTATTATTATTATTATTATTATTATTATTATTATTATTATGATGATGATGATTATTATTATTATTATTATTAATATTATTATTATTATTATTATTATTATTATTATTATTATTATTATTATTATAGAACCCAGAGACCTTTTCTGTGAAAGAGAAGGGATTACCCGCAATCTCATTATCTGCTTAACCTTCCCCGTGAACTAAAAAAATGGATATTAGGGATTATATTAACCTATAAGTGTTGGCATATATAATGAACAGCATAATGACAATCTTTTAAACAGGTTTAAAAAACGTGAAACCACGGGCATGGAAAATATGATTTACTCTTATTACTGCATAAGAATTTCATTTTAATTGTTATTATTGTTTAATTTTAATAATGAAGAGAGACACGATTTTGTGTATTAATGCTTAAGAAATTTAATTTTAATTTTCATTTTTCTTGTTTAATAATGAAAAGAGACAATTTATTCTATTAATGCTTAAGAAATTTGATTTTTATTTTTATTACTTTTGAATAATAAAGATACGAATAATTTACTTTGACTCGCTTAGAAAAATTTGTATGAAGAAGTGTCATGGTAAATTAGGTGTCACAGTCTTTACGGTTAGAGCCTTCCAGTGCTCCTTGGAGCATGAACGTTAAATATTTTTCTATTAAAACCGCTTCCTCAAACTCTCCAATTATGGGGGTTTGCAAAAGAGGCGATGAAGATTTTTGAGGGAGTGGGCGTTTCCTGTTACGCCCCCCAAAAAATTAGAAAAACAAAAAATGGACTAAATTTTCTTACCCAGGAGAGAGAGAGAGAGGTGTCTTGGGTTTATTGAAGAGACTATATATATATATATATATATATATATATATATATATATATATATATATATATATATATATATATATATATATATATATATATACATATATATATATATATATGTGTGTGTGTGTGTGTGTGTGTGTGAGTGTGTGTGAACTTGGGACTTAGGGTGAGGTTGCAAGCCACATAACATATGCGTCAACTACAAAAGTAATACGAATCTCAGTATTACGTTTAACCTGATTAATGATAATTTAATTTCAATGGGAACAATACTACTTTGATAACTTCTTAAGGCCTCTACCTCTATCTCTCTCTCTCTGCTGTATAATATGAGTTTTGCTGTGGCTGTAATTCGAATTGAAATACTGATGAGGACTGAGTATGTATATATATATATATATATATATATATATATATATATATATATATATATATATATATATATATATATATATATATATATATATATATATATATATATATATATATATATATATATATATATATATATATATATTTATATATATATATATATATATATATATATATATATATATATATATATATATATATATATATATATATATATATATATATATATTTATAATATGTATATATATTGTTAAGGATATTCATCCCTCCCTCCTTTTATCTTTCCAGGAATCATTTAATTGTGAAATCATTTAGCATTCCTTGGCCTGTCGGGTTGGGAAATTTAGCAGGTGACGGAGAAACAAGCGTATTTTGAACCAGTAAACAGCCGTTAGTTAGGCGTTGGTACTCCTCACCTACCCCCAACATCGCGCGATCCCGAAGAACAATACCAAAACCCCCTTTCCCCCCTTTCCCCCCCATCATGCGATGGGGGAGACATGTAGGGATTGGGAAGGGCAGAAGGGCATTTAGGGCTGGGGAACAAGTAGTTTGTTTATTCTATAGGCAAATAATGATAAGTGTGCTTTTCCCATACCCTCCTTGCTGGCCTTTTGACATGCTTGCAGGTACAACTGCCCCCCCCCCCCCCCCGCCCGACGCCGAATGCGACCTGCTTTTCAAAAGCAGGGCAGAGACTTGCTTCTGACCTCATCTGCAGCGGACGCGCTGCGGGTTTCCTCCATCTTCGCTGGCCGGGCTGTCCTCAAACAAGGGACCTGGAATGGTTGTAGGCACCTATAACAGTCATAAAAGGTTCGTACGTTTGCGAGTAGTCAAATAGCCAGCCCTGTCCCTTGTACTTAACTCCTTAATTTCCATTTCTTTTAAACTTTTGTCAGAATCTTGCCTGTATCCCCTGCCTTGCCATTTACGCACTTTGAATTCGAGTAAAGATCCCGAAATAACAATCATTTATCCCTCCACCAGTGCAATCTAAGGGCTATTTAAGTTATTTAAGTTAAGTGGTAATAGCGTAAGTTAACTTTGGGCGCGTATAATTACGTGTTCATTGTTAACGCACACGCTGCTCCGATTCTCAGATCATATTTACGTGCTTTCATCAAAGCACCTTCTAGGCTACATTATGTGTTGTGTTTAAGAACGTGTCTCGAGTAGTCTTCTGTTGGGATATTCCATTTCCCTTAGTTTGAGCAGGGCTAATTCAGAACGTCTCTTTCAG
This sequence comes from Macrobrachium rosenbergii, assembly GCA_039081455.1. Classification (NCBI taxonomy): domain Eukaryota; kingdom Metazoa; phylum Arthropoda; class Malacostraca; order Decapoda; family Palaemonidae; genus Macrobrachium; species Macrobrachium rosenbergii. The sequence continues at coordinate 7,232,470 of JANJGK010000027.1, read as the reverse complement.
GAGGAGACACGGGGCACGATCGAAATCCCATGCTTCCATACCTCGCCTGCCACCCAAATTTAATTAATTCCTGGTCGTAGTTTGGAGAAGTTTCCGTTGTGGCCAACTGTTCTTATGAAGTATTCCTCCATCCTGGAACACCATCATATGCATTACTATTTCACGTAATCAGGGCAGACTGAATGTGATTATTATCATTGAACTGATGATTGCAGATTGCCCCATTTTTTATCCACTTGCTTGTTGCCAATTCATTTCATTGTTACTGTGTCCTATTTTGAATCTGCCCCTCAGTGATGGTGTATTGTGTCTAAATGTTGATTTGCTAATGTGGATTTGCTAAGTTTCTATAAATAAATCACTGTAAATTGGCAAAAGAATTCTAAATTCCAATATGGCGACCTTCCACCTTAAATTATGACTCCAGGAAAATTCTGAGGTAAGTCTTCAATTAAATCCCCCTTTTGTTTACAAACTGGACTCCCTGGTTTCGTGGCAGCATCAATTATAATTTTGTGTGTAAATTCTTATCAACCAAGTCCAGTCAGTAACAATATATATATATATATATATATATATATATATATATATATATATATATATATATATATATATATATATATATATATATATATATATATATATATATATATATATATATATATATATATATATATATATATTTATATATATATACATATGTATATGACATTTTTTTATCACACCGTGATTTATATACGATCATGAAGCTACAAATATCGCTTAATATCAAATCCACGCTACCTCGGGAATATCCCCGATGGGGAATTATCACCGAAGGGGAATTTATAAGTGATAAATGGACGGGCACTGCCGAGTCTCGATCCCACGACACAGACGCGCATCCAGCGAATCCAGTCGATGCTAACCACTGAGCTATCAAGAGAGGTATAAGTTAACGCCGAGTCTGGTGTACTATATTTACCCGTCGAGAGCGGGGAAATTGTACTTAGCCTCGGCTATACCTCTCTTGATAGCTCAGTGGTTAACGTCGACTGGATTCGCTGGATGCGCGTCTGTGTCGTGGGATCGAGACTCGGCAGTGCCCGTCCATTTATCACTCATAAATTCCCCTTCGGTGATAATTCCCCGTCGGGGATATTCCCGAGGTAGCGTGGATTTGATATTAAGCGATATTTGTAGCTTCATGATCATATATATATATATATATATATATATATATATATATATATATATATATATATATATATATATATATATATCCCAATCAGGGGAGGAGAAGACAGGTCCCAGAAGTTTTGTAAGATGGTTGATTAGAGAAAATAGCAAAAAGTTTCAGGAAGAGCATCTCATTTCCACGATAGCAGGAAAAAGCACAAAATTCACAAGCGAATTAATTGAATGAAATAATAGACATGAGAATATTGATAAAAGTTTTTACATGAGGTTGAAAGAAATTAAGAAGGAAGCAAGAATCCAGGAAGGGAAAAGGGGACAGAATGCCAATGTAGGAGCTCCCGTAGGGGGTAAGGGTTAGTGCCGTTCTTGCACCTCACGCAGTGCTGCACTGTAGGCATTACTTAAGATTCTTTGCAGCGTCCCTTCGGCTCCTAGCTGCAACCTCTTTCATTCATTCTACTATACCTCCTTTCATATTCTCTTTCTTCCATCTTACTTTCCACCTTCTTCTAACAGTTGTTTAATAGTGCAACTACGAGGTTTTCCTCCTGTTACACCTTTCAAACCTCTTACTCTCAATTTTTCTTTCAACGCTGAATGACCCCATAGGTTCCTGCGCTTAGCCTTCGGCCTAAATTGCATATTCTCCCTCTCTCCCAGTATAGGACCGCAACCAGAACAGCAGAACTCACGAGAGGTAAGTCGGGGAAAAGATTCCTTTGACCCTTCAGTTCACGAGACATTGTAAATGGCACCGCCGCTTTTGTTTATGTAGTTAAGTAGTAGTACTATTAGCTGATTGGTGCAGACGTCTCCTTATCAATTAACATATATTTACTTACGTATTTAATAAGAACTAAAAGATGTTGATAGAAAAAATAAAGTGTGAAAAATCTGCAACGTGAAAAATGGGGTTTTAAGCGTTTCTTTTCAGGATTATATAAAACGCTTTAGAGTAAGGAAATTACGTAGAGTAATACCCTCATGCATTGCCGTCTGGCTCCTGAGACTGACGAAGGAGACGTGGAGGGGGTGGGGAGAGGTTGGAAGGAGGTAGAAGTTGTTCGGAGGGAAGGAAGGGACGCTCAACTGTCTAATCAAGCCAGGCATATATAGCTTCGTTAACGATTTGTCTTACAACTCCAAAATCTTTAGAAGCTACAGCGGAATTTCCATTTCAAAAATAGGTACTGTCGCTACGGTGACTGAAAACAAATATCGATGCAATTTCTACAAAATCACATTCATTGTCCAATGCCCATTTTTTTTCAAAACGAGAGAGAGAGAGAGAGAGAGAGAGAGAGAGAGAGAGAGAGAGAGAGAGAGAGGTTGCTTGTAAATTATATGCTGTTACTATAAGTATAACTTATAAGTGGTTTTATAATCAGCATAAATTCGCTTCCAATTAATTATGTTGAAAGGTAATTGTTTCTGAGACTGGGTTTATAAATAAGGGTGGGGGGGGCGGTGTTCTTTTCCAACAAGCGGTCTAACCATGAAAGTGGGCCCGAAACTATGGCCTTTTTTTTAACTTTTTGCCGAGAGAAAGGGTCTCCCTTAAACTCTCTTGCAAACCTCAAGAAACATCAACCAAAACCGTATTGACAATGCACCCGCAAGAGGAAAGGCTTTGCCAACGAGGGACAGGAGTTGCGCCAAGAGGGAGAGGCATGTCGAACGCTGCTGTTGCAAGGCAACTTGGCATTACGAAGCCAACAGTCAGACGCTGGTGGAGGCGGTGGCAGGAATCAGGAACCCTCAATGGTAAACACCGGAGCGGTGGGCCTAGGAAGACATCTGGAGAAGATGATAGGCAAATTCTTGACCGCAATCAACAGTCTCCTTTTAAGAATGCAGTAGCCATTAGGGATGAGCTGCATTTAGAGGTTTGTGCACGCACAGTGGGGAATCGTCTTCATGCTGCAGATATCCATCATCGGATCCCGGCTAAAAAGGGCAAACTTGAAGAACGCCACAGGCAGGCAAGATTGGCTTTCGCACAGCGGCATGCTGATAAAACTCTTGATTACTGGCCTCGAGTAATATTCAGTGACGAAACTCACGGAGGACTACACTGCTGGCGCCCAAACAACACAAGATACGAGCAACAGTTCATATATGAAATTGCTCAAAGTGGCTATATGTCATGCACTGCATGGGGCTAGATACATTTACACGGTGTGGGAGAAATTGCTAAAGTTGGCGGCCGCTTCACTGCTGAGAAATATATAGAGAGATATCAGAAGAAGCAAAGGTGCCTTCTGTCCGTGCATGCGCCCTTCCCTATCTTGAAAGAATGATATTCATGCAGGTATGTTAATACTTCTAATAGAACTTTAACATAACTTATACGATATTCATGGTCTTGCATGTTCATTGCTCATCATAATTAGATAATGGCAAGTTACTATAGAGTTTTATATCATCTAATACTAGAGTTTCAATTAAATTATGCAAATGAAAGGCTTACAAAACGGTAATAGAGCCAAACGTGATTGCATGTAATTACAAAACCATAATGACTTTGAGCTTAAGTTAAGAAATTATGTATTCTGCATTTATACGGCGCAGTGGTTTTTAAAATGGGTTGGTGGTGGTTAATTTTAAATCTAATGAAAGTGGGCTTTTCCTCATAACCTCTGTCTAACCTTAACATGAAACGTGCTTTCCTTCAGACATACGAACGATTCGTTTCGGCGATACTGATTTCACTTCCTTTTGACAGGATAACTGTTCTATTCATAATGCACACAAAGTTAGGCGATGGATTGCAGAGCAACCAGCTACTGAACTCCTGGAATGGCCTAGCAAAGGGGGCGACATGAGCCCTCTAGAGAATGTAAGGGGAAATATATATAGTTAGCTGTTGGGAGCAAGGACAGGAGCGATCTCACCAAGCAACGTCTGCTTGAGCACACATCGGGGGAGTGGGAGTCATGCCGACGAAATCAACAAATGATTTACAACCGCGCCGCGTCCATGCCAGACAGGGTGCAGGAGGTGATCGCAAACGATGGAGGCTCGACGACATATTGATTCATGTGTGCTTTAAATGTTATTTAGTTATTAGGTTTCTACTCGGGTGATGGAAATAAACATAGTAACAAGTTACATATTGGTCTTCCTTGTCGATTATCAAAGAAGAAAACGTTTGACAACTTAAAGTCTGCATAATGTTAATTGCGTTTATATTATTATTATTATTATTATTATTATTATTATTATTATTATTATTATTAGTAGTAGTAGTAGTAGTAGTAGTAGTAGTAGTAGTAGTATGGCTCGCACAATAATTCTATTTTTGAAATATCATTTTCATGGTTCTGAATATTCGAGAAATATGTCATACATTCTTTAAAGGAAGTGTATAAATGAAATTATTGGAAACTTTTAAGATGGAATGTGAGAGGGCTCTCTGCAAGGATACTTCAATGTCTCTCGACCTTTTGAAATCCAAGACTGAACCACCTCATGCAAAGATTAATCCTCGGTTAAAAAAAAGGAGACACGATGATGCCCTCTGTCCTTAACCTCGTTGTGCAGGGCAGAAACGTTGAACAATGACAAAGCATGGAAGGAAGGAAGGCGTCGTTGACGATATTTCCTGTATTTGTAAAACCTTTTGAGTTTGCTGAAGAATTTCCTCTCAGAAAACAAATGCAGTAACTACATTTGAATAAAACTTTTATGAACTTATTTCTTTAAAATCGTATGCATAGTCCACAACCCATTTTAGAAGACGAGAGAGAGAGAGAGAGAGAGAGAATGGGTATCATGTAATCACACAAATACCTAGCGAGTGTAATTGTTTCTTAATGACATCAGATAATTTTATTTTGCTCATCTATTTTCTTAAATGTGGCCAGCATTCTTTTATGATATTAACGAGTGAACAGCCAAGCCATGCCATTGCCCTAACGTTTAGGTGGAAAAATAGTTGTTTCCTCATTACTCTCTTGGAAGCTTCGAGAACCACTGTCAGGCAGCCTCTTTAAAGGGATGGACGCCAAAAATATATAGCTTTTTAAATATTGTTGAGTTATATATATATATATATATATATATATATATATATATATATATATATATTATATAATCCATTTGCAGCTTCACCCGGCAATGTTGACCGCGCGTGTTTATTGGGAAATGTACAAGATATTAGTACAGTATAAATGAAATGCTCTCTGCTATGCTATTCTTCTACTTCAACCACCCGTGTAGAGGGACCGTGGCTGGAGGGCTTCCACTTAAAAAGATTGGTTGCAGATGAAGGACACTTTTCTCAGTTGACAGATTCCAGATCCAAGCTCTTACGATATTAACCTATGAAATCATGGGAGGTCACATTCTAATTTTGGTCTGATGGTTGGCTGCAGCATCAATGACTCCAGTCTTGACCTGAGACGCAAATATTAGCTTTAGTAGCAATTATGCTTCAAATACTAGGTGTTGGTCATTGATTCTTTATACACACGCCAACACACATAAATAATATATATATATATATATATATATATATATATATATATATATATATAAATTATATGTATATATGTAGAATATATATACATATATATACATATGCATATATATATCATTTATATATATATATACATACATACATATATATGCATATATGTATACATATATATATACATTATATATATATAAATATATATATATATATATATATATATATATATATATATATATATATATATATATATATATATGTATATAATATACATATATAAATATATATATATATATATATATACACATATATATAGTTATATTCATATATATATATATATATATATATATATATATATATATATATATATATATATATATATATATATATATATATTTACATATATATATATGTATATATATATATATATATATATATTTATATATATATTTATATATATAATGTGTATATATACACATATATACATATATACGTATGTACATATATATAAATGATATATATATGCATATACGAGGGGGGACCCAAAAGTAACCGGAATTGTGTCATAGAATTTTATTCAGTTATTGTTACATGTTTACAGTCTTATCACCTTCAAAGTATTCTCCATTTGAAGCAATGCACTTATCCAGACGTGTTTTCCACTGTTGAAAGCAATTCTGGAACTCTTGTGAAGTTATGGCTTTTAATGACTCCGTCGTTTTCTTCTGAACCTCTTCAACGTCTGCAAAACGGTTTCCTTTGAGGGCTTTCTTCATTCGGGGGAACAAAAAGAAGTCACAGGGAGCAAGATCGGGTGAATAGGGAGGGTGGGTAAGTGTGGTCATGCCATTCTTGGTCAGAAACTGTCTCACACTACACTGCCTTGAGTGTGAGACAGTTTCTGACCAAGAATGGCATGACCACACTTACCCACCCTCCCTATTCACCCGATCTTGCTCCCTGTGACTTCTTTTTGTTCCCCCGAATGAAGAAAGCCCTCAAAGGAAACCGTTTTGCAGACGTTGAAGAGGTTCAGAAGAAAACGACGGAGTCATTAAAAGCCATAACTTCACAAGAGTTCCAGAATTGCTTTCAACAGTGGAAAACACGTCTGGATAAGTGCATTGCTTCAAATGGAGAATACTTTGAAGGTGATAAGACTGTAAACATGTAACAATAACTGAATAAAATTCTATGACACAATTCCGGTTACTTTTGGGTCCCCCCTCGTATATAATATATATATATATACATATATATATATATATATATATATATATATATATATATATATATATATATATATATATATATATATATGTATATATATACGTATATATATATATTGTATATATATATATGTGTGTGTGAATACCGTATTGTTTTTTTATTATTTTTCGTATTTAAAAGGATGTTTATTTTGTCTTAGGCAAGAATTAAAGACACATGAAATTTGCGCGCAACAATAAAAATAGACAAAGCTTATTTTATTATAGGCCACTATAGAATTTTTGTATATGGTAAACAAAAAGATATACACTATATTCCTGTAACCATGCTATAAAGAATATTAACTAAGTATAATTTGAAAGTAAAAGAGCGTCTAGCAACAGCCAGTGGCTGATAAATTATGATTAAAACTGTGGCACAATGAGATTACGTTATAGTAAAAATAACTCCATACTAAAAGTTGTCGGAGTCATCTCAGCAGCGGTCGGTGGAAAAGAAACTTCGCTCTTAGCTGACCTCTGTTGGCCCTTCTTCTTGGGTAGACGTCCTATATTCTTGGCCACAACGAATGAGCTAAAAAAATGTTGTCCGACAACTGCTACAAAGTGTCTTAACAATAGAATTCCTATCAGGATCGCCAATCATTTCATGAAAATTTTCATCTTCTAAACTCATGTGTATCTGTTGGGAATTCAAAATTTCCAGTCATTTTATTCATCCATGTTCTTTTCACAAAAAAAAAAGAGTCATTTCTAATAACGGTATACACAATGGTTGGCTGTTCAAGATAGAACTAGTTTTCCTCCGCTGTTGGATTGAATTACACAGATTTGACGGAATTTGCAGCGTAGAACAGAAGATATTCAAAAGCAAATAATTGGAATACACAAAAATGCTGAGCCTCATTGCATATGTCGGTAAACGAATTAATATCCATAATTGTAATCAGCCAATTTGAAGTTTTATGTAAATATTTGAACTCTAATGTAGTTACTTGTGTTCAGAAAATTTGAACAGGACTGGTCAAGGTTATGGTATTCATTAACTAAGTTTATCCTAATGCAAACCACTGCTAAGAAATTGAATAAGAAACCTACACTATTATTATAAAGTTTGATGGAAGTAACATAATACTCTCTCTCTCTCTCTCTCTCTCTCTCTCTCTCTCTCTCTCTCTCTCTCTCTCTCTCTCTCTCTCTCTCATTTCGTGTATAGGAATAGGCTGTGTTTATCAAGTCGATTTTGTAGAAATTGTATCGATATTTATTTTCAGTCGTTGTAGCTACATTATTTATCGTTCCAATGGAAAATCAGAACTATCTTCAAAAGGATTAGGAGTTATAGTGCAGCAGATTGCTGTAAAAATCGTTCAGATAGTGAAACAAGCATGAAATTTGGCACAAACATTCCTAAGACTACGCTCTCTTAGAAAAGGGCGCTGGCCACCTGAAAATCCAAGATGGCGGCTATTTTTCAAAATGGCCGCCATCTATGTTGAGATTCAATGGTTTGGGAGCATCTATTGGATGGAATATGCCAGTTTTTTTTTTTTAAACCTCGACTTTTAGGTTATAAAAATGTTCCATACCACACATTTTATTGAAAACCCTTACTAAATGAATTGTAACCAAGATGGCGTACAAAATGGTTGCCATAAAAGTTTTTTTTTCTATCCACAGCGCTAGCAGACATAGAGACCAACTGTTTTTATTTAATGGTATATTCATGTGATCAGACAGTTTAACTAATATGCTATTTTCAACTGAAATAGTAATGGTGTGGTCACATACAACATTGTGTCTAAGACTGTAACCATAAAAAGAAAAGAAGAGAAATACGGACTAAACGCAACCAATCTATGTATAGGTCTCTCAACCTACACCTTTGAAAAATTCGAGGATAAGAAGGTAGGCATAGCATGACACGTTGGATGCTCAAGCTAGATTATCTACTGAAGAGAGGGCAATATTTATCTAGACTTCACATTTGCAAGTGCACAGAGCTGTGCAGGGAAGACCCAGCTTGTAGCACTTGCACCTTTCCCGACAGCCTGCTTTGCATCCACATTTGGTAAGCTGTTGGCAACTCTTGGCTAAGGGCGAGTTGGTTGTCCAGAGGACTTGCCATGCTTCACCAGACTTTTGCCATCCCCACTCAGCAGGGTTCTCTGGCTGTGGCTGACACTGGGTGGCCTGCCCCCACACACAACCAGCCTGGTTGGTACGCAGCACGCTTGGTGTGTTGGAGGAGAGCTCCCCTGGTTGGTGGAATGGCCTCATATGCCCTTTGTTTTCTGGCAAACATATCAAGTCTAGCCTCATCCACAGTGCCAGCAGTGCTGGATCTTTCATACATAAGTATGACAAACCTCTCCAGGACCTTCAGGTCACTCTCTTCCACTCTGAGAGGGTAGTGACTCAGTTTGGAGAACACAGTGGAGGGCCTCTGGAAAGATGTTCCATGTCTGCCAGGCGGTCTTCTTGCCCTTGCTCCGGAAGGCTGACACTGTATCACAGCCTGTGAGCGCATGGAAGAAGAGCATGCCATTCACCTTCTCCTGGCCCAGAGAGTTGCACAGGTCATGCACAGCAATCCAGCGCAGGCTCTGGCCTTGGCCAAATGCCACCCATAGCTTCTCTAGCCCTAGATTGTGGAGAGTGGAGAAAGCACTGACTGCAACGACAAGAACATCTGTGTCATTTGCTTTAACCGTGATGGTCTTGGCTCCATGTTCTGTGGCATATTTGGCATGGAGAAAGATGCGGGTGTCAGCTTCCTCATGAGAGCACTTTTCCAGTCCCTGAAGTACTCTGTCATAAGAGATACTGAGGCCATACTGATGTAGCATTTCAACCAGGTTTCTCTTCCTGGTTTTGGCATAGACTGAGAGTCCCATGTAGACTGGGAATGGTGTTTCTCTGTCTTTGGAGTGTCTATGAGTTGTTGCTCCCTCTTTGTATCGGGAGTAGCAGTTGAACTGCATGAGCTGTGCAATGGCCTGGTCTGACTTTGATGCTCCAAATCGTAACTGTGACTTAATGTCAGCCCCATGCTCAACCATCCCTACAAACTGGAGCAGGAGAGGAGGCACAGAATTTCGTACACAAGCCTCAGAAAATGTGCCATCAAACCGTGACTGATGATCAAGTATAGACTTTCTGAGAATATTTGCTGCTTTAGCAATGATAACTGCCTCTGAAAGATCAGATGATTGAGCAAGTGCTTTTCCCACATCCTTTTGAAATGCAAGTAATACATCTCTGCCAGATTTATGAGCCTCAAGTTCTGGAATTTCTGCCAGAAGTTTGTCTTTGAGTCTCGTGGAATTTACACTTGGTGACTCTACACCTAATTGTTCCAGACGTTGTTGGTAGAGGTGGCAAATATCTGCCAGCCGAAATGTGACTGGATCATCTGAACAAAGGTTGTTTTCAACAATGTATGTCATCAGTTCTGACAGAACTAGTGGATACACATCTGATTCTGACTCAGTGCTACCTTGGTCTTTCTCAAGGCTCCTCAGGTAGGACCTTTTTCTGTTGTAGAGGGCACAAAGACAGGCATGGTGATACTTAAACTCCTGTGCAATGACATCCCCACCAGTCAACTTAGCAAGGAGCTTGCCATCACTAAGTATCTCTGCACATTCACGCAATTTCAAGTCAAGGCCCTTAGTACTAGCCTGTCTGAGATCAGATGCAGGTGCCACTTTCTCACAGAAAATGCAAACTTCATTGTCATGACTGGTTCGGCGCAGTTTTGCACGACTAGTCTCAGTGTTGCTGGTCTGGTCATTGGATTGTCGCTTTCTTGCAAGGTCCAGTTTAGTGTTGTTAAACAACAAGCGACAGTTCACATGGTATTTTGCTGCATTTTTCCTGAGAGTGGCCTCTATGCCATCACCTTCATCCAGCCTTGCTGGATCCATTATCAGTGGCATTTCATTAATTTCACTGAACATGGGAATGTTCCTTGCCAGCATTGTGTACCCATCATGGTCTAGGACATGATGACTTGGAGGTGATGTCAAGTGCTCACCTCTTTTGTCCTTCTGACAAAGACAACACAAACTCCAGTTTGTTTTTCTACTGCTCAATATTGGATTGGCATCACATTCTGCCATGATTTCACTTTTGATTAAGGCCGAGGGGTTATCCTTTTACCACCTTAAACAAAGCACACATTCCTGTATGGGATTCAACTAGGTTCGGTCTCCCTACACCTAGCCCGATCATTCATCCAGTGCCATTTAAGTCCCGTGTGATCTGTACACCATCCGGGTAAGTACATGAACCATCATGTACAGCCCCCATACCCTTGGCTCGGCTCTCCTGCGCTGGCACATCCTGTCTATTCAGGTGCGGCTATCTAACTATAGCTGGTCTGGGGCTGTTAGAAAGCATTTGGGACACTAAACTAAACTATACTACAACTACTAGTCTAAGACTACAGGATTAGTAAAGCTGGATTAGCTGGCACTGAACCCCATGCTGAGTTACACAGCAGTGATGTCACCAGTGTGCCCTGGTTGTGTGCAGACATACACTCTTTTACATTTATTAATTTTCCTTCAAAATTGATGAGTTATTCGAAAGAGATGGCCTCATTAGGATCTAAAACCACAGAAACCAAGATCCATGCTTAAAACGATAATTGTTGAACGGGCATTATTTCTCATTATAATTATTGTTTCTACCTTTTCTTGGCAGCCATATAGCCCCCATATTTAAAGGTAAACTGTACTGGGAAGCTACAGAAACATAATATTCACAAGAAATAGTATGGAAGAGCTTTACCATATTGCTAGAAGCAAATACATGCCATTCTAGTGAAAAATTAGCCAAAATCTGTCGATACTGGCCGCCATCTTGGAATTTGGCCGCCATATTAAATTTTTTGCGTGGCCAGCGCCCTTTTCTGATAGAGGGAACTTTAAAGAGCACTTGTGCAAAATTTCATGCTTGTTTCACTATCTGAACGATTCTTATGAAATATGCAATTATCTGCTGCACTATTAAGAGAAAACCCGTTAACGAAGCTATGCTGTACGTGCTTTGATAGTTCATCGTCTCTACCTCACAAACAACTCCTCCCTCTCCCGCACCCCCCCCCCTAACCCCCCCCCCCCCCCCGTCCCTCCACCTCTTTTTCCTGTTCTTAGCCACGTAAAATAAGTCTAATCCTTCGGGCCAGCCTTATAGTGGTAAAACTAAGGTATACTTAACTTTAAGTCAGTCTCTAGAGCCAAACACAAATGTATGATGATATTACGTTATGTAATTTCCCTCTGATACAGCGACTTAAATAATCTTAAAAAATCACTTATAAAACCATGAATCTTGTGGTAGTTTGTCAGTAAACTTTTTTCCTTATCAGGTCATTTTGTTTCTTTTGAAATAATCAAGTGAATGTATACTAAGAGGTAAGGAAACGTCTCCACCAATAAGGCTTGCCTTTGAGACAGAGAAGTCATTCATATTTTAAAGTTTCTGTTATATGCACAAAAGCGGCGTTTCCATTTAGTGAACGCAGGGGTGAAAGAAATCTTTTCCCCGACTTTAATTAATAAATAAGTAAGTACGTATATAGTAAGTAATAATTGCTATAAAGGTGCCCAAGAAGAAGACTGCACGTTTAATTGGGGAACTGCCCGTTTTATGAATAGTCTTGAAAATCGTCAGCACTTGGTGGTTCTGTGCCCTGCCCAGAACTTTAAAACATTTTTATTGGATATTATTGCATTTGTATTTTATGGGTATGGTCTCGGGTACTTGAGAATTCAGGATTGTTCCATTTGAGAACAGTGCGATGACTGACTGACGCCCTGTGACAGTCGATTCGTATCTTCAACATCCCCAGTGTCGATCCCTCCTAAGTCCCCAGATTACATCCGGGTCAGTCACATTCACATACGACTCCTGTGTGTGTGTGTGTGTGTGCGCGCGCGCGAGAGAGAGAGAGAGAGAGAGAGAGAGAGAGAGAGAGAGAGAGAGAGAATGTATACAGGATGAATGAAATGTTTTCTCAGCTGTTATTCTCACATTCTAAAGTGACAAGCGATACAAGAAGAGGAAGAAAATATTCATAAGACCAAAAACGACATTCAGACAGAGAGAGAGAGAGAGAGAGAGAGAGAGAGAGAGAGAGAGAGAGAGAGAGAGAGCCTGTCCATAGTTCGAAATCGATTTCCTAATTAAGAATTCATTTTCCATTCATTTTTTACAATAACTCGTTCTTTGCCAACGGCCTTGTAAACACCCGCTGGAATGGTCTATCATTAAGGCTGTCTAAATCAGTAAGGAAGGAAAGTGATTTATCTTTACTATAGATCAAAACACACTTTGGTTGTCAATAGGATCTTAATTATATATTATTATTCCCTGATGTTGCATAGTACTCATAAAAAAAACCAGTGTCGAATTTATTTCATATTCATGACTGGTGGTTCTGTTGGCCGATTTTCTGATGGATATGACTTGGCTATTTTGTTTACAGTTTATCATCAGCAAAGTGAAACCCTGTTTAGTAGTAAGCAGTCTGTTTGCCCACTTCCATAGCACATTTCAGATCGAGGACAAACAGGAGTTATTTATTGTCCCATTCCGTTAGAAACCAACCAGTTCATTCCCCCTGTGACCAATGCAGGAAAAAGACTAGTTCTGTCAGATAGAAATCATTCTTCAGGTACTAAAAACTTTTTTTATTCTAAATATTATACAATATTTTCATTGGAACTGCGACACCAATTCCAACTAAAGTATTGAATGAAATTTAGAATAAGAATAAGAATTTATTTGTAATGTAGGTTCTTATCACTTTAATTAAATGTCTTCTATCTTACCTAAAATCGAAAGTGTGACTAAAAAGCTATCAGCTACCTTGTTTTGTTGTTTTCTTTGTACAGTTACTTTAACTGTCTATAACGTCCTTGTCGGCGCTGTCCCCTTATCTCCAGTAGGAACACAGACTGAAATTAAATAAGAAAATGTCGTGAAATCCCTAGACAGAGCGGATAATTAATATATTCAAGATTATGAATATGAATCTGCCATGACTTCCAGTTGTAGCATCTCACAGAGCACAGTTCTGGTCAAGTGTCTGAGAGTGAACTTCACAGAAATCAATCCTCTTGTGACTCACACTAAAACCTCTTGAGGGTATTCAAACCATATTTTTTGCCTGTGTTTATGTGTTTATAACACGGCTATGTGCTAGACCTTCCTGCTATGTGCATGAGTACCTATTTAGTAAGGAACTCTGAAGAATGGTCCACTAATTACTGTCAAAAGCCATACTGCAATGACAGTCCTACAGTTCATGACAGATTTGGCTTAGTGCACCTGGAAAGTTGTGAGGTCTTCAGAATTTAGAACAGGAATCAAATCGTAGATTCTCAGTAATTGTGGTTCCCAGTTCCCAATGCCTTCAGCCCATATGAATCATTTGCAAGTAGCTGCCTTTTATTTGTTTTGAATGAAAATGAGAGCAAATCAAGAGGCAGAAGAGCAGAAAAGCCAGAAGAATAAATTGACATTTCCTCAAAGATCCTACATCGTCTTTCCTTCTAGCGTGAAAGGGGAAACATTCTTAGTGTTAATAAGATAATGGACTGGAGCTGAATGAGATGCGATCTGTGCAACTCTGAAAATGTGTCTTCTCTCTCTCTCTCTCTCTCTCTCTCTCTCTCTCTCTCTCTCTCTCTCTCTCTCTCTCTCTCTCTCTCAGGAGCCTTTAGATCACCACCAAAATCTTTACGAGTTGAATGTGGTGACCTAACTCTGTTTCTCCATAGAGAGCTAGTAACAATGAAAAGTGCTCTAAGAATTCAGACAAGTGATTCTCCAACAAAAAAATTATTTGAATTAAGAGATGTATTTATAAATAACCATGCGCCACCTTTCCCAATTAGGGCTAGAAGATGGTTTGAGTCGCTGAATATAAATGTAAAAGTGCCTTTAATAGTAAAATCACCTGCTCCCTGGACAATGAATAAAATGAGATTTTGTACACACCTTAAATATTTATCAAAAAGTTACTCATACACCAGAACACCACTGACAACATACAATAGAGCATATAAGCCGAAAAGGTCCACATTACGCAATACAAACAGATGGATCTAAATCAGAGAACGGAGTGGGATATTCTGCAGTATCCCAAGACAAAAATGATCAATTCTCTCTACCTAATAATGCTTCAGTATTCACAGCAGAATTGTGCACAATTGCTTCAGCTATAAAAGTAATTAAAGAAGCATCATTCAATAATTTTGTGATTTTTAGTGACTCGAGACGCGCTTTAGAAGCTATTCAGAGTTACAAATCATCAAAAAATAATAATGTACAACAAATTAAATTATTTCTCCATAACTCATATAGCCTAATAATGAAAAAAATGTAGAAATATGTTGGATCCCTGCCCATGTAGGGATCAAAGGAAATGAAGAGGCAGACAAAGCAGCCAAAGAAGCAACCCACATGGCAAGATCAAATGTGAATATCCCTGTTACTGATTATGTAACACACATAAAAATGGGTGTCATAAATAAGTGGCGATATATATGGGATGAAAAACCTGAAAGTAATAAATTGAAACATAAAACCCCACGTTAAAAATGAAGTTCATCATATCAGAGAGAGAGAGAGAGAGAGAGAGAGAGAGAGAGAGAGAGAGAGAGAGAGAGAGAAATGCACAAGTAATTCTAACACGTCTCAGAATAGGCCATACTCGTCTGGCACATGGACATTTAATGAGCAATTTCACGTGGCCCGGCTCCCGAGCCCGAGACCTTTCATTAAACCGAGTCCCGAGTGCTCAGAGTGCAGGGTGATAATAACGGTCAGACATGTGTTGTGTGAGTGTCCAAAGTATGACCAACAGCGACTGTCAACTTTTGGGAATATATCACTAAATGAAATTTTGTCAGAATCTCTTACATTTTCAGTCGATCCGATTTTGTTGTCCATGAGAATTTGTTGTTTAATAGGTAAAATATAAAAATGAGTAAATATTAACATTCAAATTTTAAAAAAAATATCACTTAACATATTATGAAATTTAATATACCTTTTTAGTGTGGAAGCATGAGTAAATGTATTTGTTGTGTGTATGTGTTACAGTATGAGAACGTGAGCCTATGTGGTATTTTATCCTAATCCTTCGGGCCAGCCCTATGAGAGCTGAAAGTCAGCTCAGTGGTCTGGTTAAACTACTTTAATACTACTACTCCAGAGGTGGAATAATTCCATCCAGTTCCGGAGTGGAATAATTCCACCGCCCTACGAGGAATAAGGGACGATAACACATTTCATTTACGTATTCCGCCACAGACAATAAGTCAGAGCGTTTGGAATGATGTCTGAGAGAGAGAGAGAGAGTTCCCAAGAGCACTCGTATATTTGTGGTTTTTATATTTCTTAAATTTCGAAAATCATTATTTAATGATTCTTAAAACAACATTACATTTTTGGGGTCAATTACTGTCCGGAAAAAAGTGATAAAAATAAACCCACTTCATCACTCCCATTCCTCCAATTCTCTCTCTCTCTCTCTCTCTCTCTCTCTCTCTCTCTCTCTCTCTCTCTCTCTCTCTCGTAGTTACGCAACGCACAATTCTAGGATGTTCGTTTATAGCTGATTGCACAGGTCTTAATAGTGTTATGGTTCTCTGTAATGGTCGATTCGGATAGGTAACTTAAGACCCATAACGTGTGTGTGTGTGTATATATATATATATATATATATATATATATATATATATATATATATATATATATATATATATATATATATATATATATATATATATATACAGTATATACATATATATATATATATATAGTGTAATACACACACATATATAAAGTATATATATGTATATTATAAATATATTATATATATATTTACACCAGGCCTAAATTCTCGGTAGCATTGACATTACCATTCAGTTCGTGACGTGACATAAATATGTCCCCAAATGGACACTCCTTCAATCTGTCTCGAATCCTTGGTGCTGAAAACAAAGGATTCCTTTTCAGGTGTCGAATTAAACAAATGGGACCAGTTTTTATTTAATAGGTTTCTAAATAGAATAGAATGTAGAATTTAGGCATTTTTCTTTTTTGTTATTTCCATGACTGCTGTTGTTGACTACTGAGTAAATTATAGATTTCTCTTTTTATTTCCGTTTTGTAAATTATTCCACGCAGGTTATCAAACAATATAAACTATATATATATATATATATATATATATATATATATATATATATATATATATATATATATATATATATATATATATATATATATATATATATACACACACACACATATATATATATATATATATGTATGTATGTATATATAAAGAAAATTGGCAATGCATTGCCATTGAATTCCCACTGGAACTAAAAGATGAATTTTGTCAGCGAATGTGAGTGAGCAAAGGGGTGTGTCAGAGAGAGAGAGAGAGAGAGAGAGAGAGAGAGAGAGAGAGAGAGAGAGAGAGAGAGAGAGAATAGATACAGAACGTCTCATCTCCCGTTGCTTTCTGCAATTCCTCTCCCGTTTCCTCCCTCGAGAGGATTTGTAATGCAACATCAGCACTCAGTCAGACAGGAGCTGTTGCCCCGAGAAATGTTCGAAGCTTATTATGCTCTTCTCCTTCTCTGTAGAGAGGGAAAATATGTGGTCATTTCAACTGTTTTTATTATATATATATTTTTTCCCTTTAGATGGAGTCGACTCTCGGTGTTGTTTTAAAGAGAAGACGTTCTCCTTTCAGCAGGAAGAACATGTTTTATCCCTTATATTTAATGGTCAGTCATACTGTATCAGCATAATGAAAAATAATTCAATTATGTAAACACTTTATCAGTATGATGAAAAATAATTCAGTCATATAAACACTTTATCAGTATGATGAAAAATAATTCACTGATATCAAAACTTTATTAGTATGATGAAAAATAATTCATTGATATAAAACTTCATTAGTATGATGAAGAATAATTCAGTGATATAAAACTCTATCAGTATGGTGAAAAATAATTCAGTCATACAAACACTTTATCCGTATGATGAAAAATATTTCACTGATAAAAACACTTTATTAGTATGATGAACAATAATTGTCACATAAACACTTTATCAGTATGATGGAGAATAATTCAGTAATATAAAACTTTATCAGTACGATGAAAAATAATTCATTGATATAAAACTCTATCAGTATGATGAAAAATAAGGTGGTGTGTTGGGTGTGGGGAGTGCGTGGTTGGGTGTTGGGTTGGGTGTGGGGTGGGGTTGTGTGGGATGAGGGGAGTGTGTGGTTGGGTGGGGTGTGGGGAGTGTGTGGTTGGGTGTTGGGCTGGGTGTGGGGTGGGGTGTGGTTGGGTGTTGGGTTGGGTATGGGGTGGGGTTGTGTGGGGTGTGGTGCTTGGGTATGGGGTGGGGTTGTGTGTAGGGGCATAGGGAGTGTGGGGTTGTGTGTTGGGTTGGGTGTGCGGTGGGGTGGTGTGTGGAGGTGTGGGGAGAGTAGGGTTGGGTGTGGTTGGGGTGTGGGGGTGTATGTTTGGTGTGGGGTGTGCAGTGAGGTGGTGTGTGGGGGCGTGGGGAGTATGGGGTTGGGTGTGAGGTGAGATGGTGTGTGGGGGTGTGGTGTGGGAATGGCAGGAATGGGGATAAACTGAAACTTCAACCCCTTTTGAATTGGATGAATTTCTCTGAGTTAAAAATAAGGTTTGACTTTTACTCCCTGGGAAGAATGGTACTGTTGAGTATATATGGAAAAAATTACTGTTAAATTCGATTAAAATGCATCTGATTCTCATACTTCAAATTGCAATGAAGGATTAAAGAAGGGTGATTGCAAGCATGGTAATATTCGTTGCTCTATTTAAAATTACCTTTGAAAAAATTTATTTAAGGCTAAAATATTTACCTTCTCATTTTCAACATTACTCGTGTGATGAAAATGTCATTTTAATCATTACTGACAAGAAATAATACTTGGATATTTCTTTGGATATTGCTTTCATTGTTTAGGTATCAAATAAACTCTCTCTCTCTCTCTCTCTCTCTCTCTCTCTCTCTCTCTCTCTCTCTCTCTCTCTCTCTCTCTCTCTCTGAATCCATTTAAAGATCTGAACTGCCCCAGTTCATTCCTGAGGGCCTTTTGCCTTCACGTGCATTCCCATTCCGTATGGAATCCACCTTTGTAAAACTTTGTGTTAGAATAAACGCTGTTTCATCCAGCATCCACTTCCAGCACATCTACTGGACTGGAAACCGTTGGCGTTATTCGTGTAGTTCTGTCGGCTGACATTGTTACTCTTTTATTGTTAGTCTTTTCGCTGGAAACTTCATCCGCTTGGGTCTGGAAACTGGATAGGTATTGATGCGATTACTCCATCGTGCTTCTTTGAGCTGTTGGGTAAATGGTTTCCAAGAGGAGGATTTATGGTGACTTTTACGAGAATAGATGAGTAAGACATCGATGGGTGGAGAGGCCATATTTATATATATAAAGGGAGTTTCACGTGATATATTGCGTCATCAACCTGTTACGACTTTGCGGGATTCATGATGTGCCATAGGGGGACGCTTGTATACTCTTGCGTATTTTTATGTGTGTATGCATACAGTGTATGTCTGTATGATGATTTATGAGTGATTTTATATAGATCTGTTTTATAAATAGTTCCTAGTTACTGACAGTGACACGTATGGTGAATCTTAAGCCATATTGTCTCTAAAAAAGTATAGCAATGGTTGGTAAAATACTCTTAATATGTGCGATTGTATATTCAAGGTTCACAGTTGGAAATACATCAGTGATTCTGTTGCAGCAGCTCTCTCTCTCTCTCTCTCTCTCTCTCTCTCTCTCTCTCTCTCTCTCTCTCCTTTCAGTTTTTAAATTTTTATCTGATGATATTATTTTTTCATTCTAAAAGGAGATGAAAGATGTATACAAAAGGATATGTTTTGTAATAATCATTTGGGAGATGTACAGAAAAATTATGATTATTATATATATATATATATATATATATATATATATATATATATATATATTTATATATATATATATATATATATATATATATATATATATATATATATATATATATATATATATATATATATTATGAGGTGTTATAATATATATAACCATTTTACAAGTGTTTATATGTCTCTGAAAATTTTGATGTTTTGCTTGCAGATTCGTCAATTGTTGTGAAGATGTAATTTTAAAATGTCTTTTTCTTACTGATAAATTGTATATCATGTAATCTTACAGCGTCTTAATATATTAATACGTATACAGAGTGTTGTGAACCACGAATTCTTAGCGTACTGAGCGTTAGCGCCGAACAGAAAAATATTTTGAGATTCTTATCAGGTCACTACATCCTGTTTACTTAAGTGTGTGAAGGTAATCATGTAGGGAGGAAGGCAAAAAGACCCCTCTTATCTTATCGTGATGAGCTGTCAGCCAATTGGCCAGTTGCCTATTATACATTCATCATGTGTGTCTAACCCATGTTTATTAGCTGTGTCTGTGCCTATTATCTTTTCGTAATCTGAAAAGAGAGAATGAGTGAGAGAGGTAAGTGGAGTTGACATGTTGACAGCTGACCAAGAATTTGGTCTAAAATATCTTTTCTGCTTAATCCTGAACAGGAAATGTCCATCATGTTGATAAGAGCCCTGGCCTATTTCCTTCTGAGTCTTAGAATTCTTTGTGTGTTCTATAGAATAAGGAATAAGGTGTTCTGTGAATTCCCTATATGTATTCTTGAGTATTCTGGGAGAGTTTGGAGTTAAAAGTGTAGTGCTGAATGAGAAGCACTCAGTTAGGATCAGGGGCTCCTGGCAATAGGTCCTGTCTCACTCTCTCTCTCTCTCTCTCAATTACTGTTAGTTGGTTACTGTAATATTGGTAAAAACTTTGTTAAATTCACCCAAGGAGTGTATTCATCTTATAAGAGTTGATCCAAGGTATTCGTGCTGTACAAGTATTGTGTAAAGTGTGTGATGGTACATTTTTACAAAAGGTAATGTGGTGATTACTGAGTTTTGATATGTTAAGAGTTAAAGTGATGTTCTAGGTGAAAGGGAATTATTATTTTGATAAGAGATGAACATATCTCTTATTGTGAGTTCTAATGTGTCTTGCTGCTAATTATATATATTTGTATAGGTCTTTGTGACTTGGCAGTGTTGTCTATGAGAAAGTCTTGGAAAGACGTGAGCTTAACTTTTTCTTTTTTTAAAGTGAAGTAAGCTTTTGAAAGATTGATATAATCTTTAAGCATATCTTTTGGTGGTTGGTATATTTCCATTTTTGCATATTTCATTCTTATATGTCTATGCTATCATATTACTATAATTTTATAATTACTGTGTTTCAAAGTTTTGTGCTGGTGATTTCTTAGCATTTTGTTAGTGCCTACTTACTATTGAGATTTTAGAGAATGTTTATGTGGATTCCAGTCAGTAATATTTTGGTGAATGTTTGTGTTTAATTAATCAGATATATGCTTAAAACTTGAGTGATAGTTCATGGTTTGAATCTTACCTAACCAAATTGCTTTCTTAATAAATTAAAGTTTTGTGAATTTAACTTGATTGACATACTTAAATCTTACACTGTTGTCAATTAATAGTAAATCTTTTGAGATTGTGAACTTTGCGTTTAACGTTTGAACGTAGAAATAAACCTGTTTGTTTAAAGTTTTTAAAGAACACAGCGTTTCATTTTGACCTCCAGTAATTAGAGACATTAATGAATGTGTACAAGGTAAGTGATGTATCTGTTTGTTCACCTGAGAC
The DNA here is from genome assembly GCA_039081455.1 of Macrobrachium rosenbergii. NCBI lineage: Eukaryota > Metazoa > Arthropoda > Malacostraca > Decapoda > Palaemonidae > Macrobrachium > Macrobrachium rosenbergii. Next base: position 7,210,750 of record JANJGK010000027.1, on the reverse strand, counting down.
TTATCTAGGTAAAATAGAACCAGAGAGACAGCTACAGTGTTTGTTGAAGTGATACCCATTTTACACTAGTCTGGATATAACTTATGAATTGTTACCTCACCCATTACATTGATTTTCTCAAGTGATAAGTAAGTTTTATGGGATCATTGTACCTTTAGTAATTCAGTCAAACTCTTTGTTATGAGGTTTCAAGTATCTGGTGAGGTAATTTTTTGGTATTATTATATGTGTAATAACCAGGTGCTTGATCACTTCGTGACTATATATATATATATATATATATATATATATATATATATATATATATATATATATATATATATATAGAAAGAGTAAAACCAGTACTTGTACATACAGCTTCCTTTATTTAATTATGACTATCGGTATCGAAGTAACTGTCTCCATCATCAGGTCTGACAAGCACAGAAAAAAGAAACAAATACCTGCACCACGAAAGCACAAACACACATACTAAAAATTAAAAGCACAGCATCTCCGTGGACCTCTCGTTGTTTCTGAGGGAAGGTTTCAATTTAAAGTGTACTAAAGACTTTCTACTATTGCCAGCTCCAGGGGGGGCCACTCGACTACAGAGAATGGAAAATGACTAAGTATAGACGGTGATCAATATTTTCAGCATGATCCCTTATGGCACTGAATGGTGGTTTTGCTGGAAACTTGTTCGTTCTAATAGATTTTCCTAAGTGTTCAAACCAGTATCCTGGTTCAAACCATCGTACACGTGCTTGGCGTTTTGTTTTCCCACTTAAATTGCATTACAGCAATTACACTCGTAACTGTAAACAACATGAGACTGTAGTTCGGGGGGTACGATGTCTTTGTACTTAAACAAGCTACCAGTGGTTACTTAGGTTTAAACACTACTCTGACATTAACTTGGGGATAAAATTCTCTTAAGAGTTTTAATAGTCTATTTTTAACAGAAAAACTCTTATTCAATGGAAAAACACAGGAAAATGTAGCACCGCTTTATTGGCGTTTGAAACCGAAACTTTCGGGAACAATAACTTCTCTAGCTGTTTACCAACATAGGTATCTCTGAAAGCAGTATTAAAACCGTTTTTATGAAACGTGTCTTTTATGAACTGAAATTCTGAATGAAGACTCAAATAGCTTGAACAAATGTTGAAGGCACGGGTTACGAGCGTAGAGACTGAATTACCTTTATAAAGTATGGGGATGAATGAAGAAAATTTAGTTATGAGTATTGTAAATGTTGGTTTTACAATTTCTATCAAGACTCCTCTTTCCACGTGGTGTGTATGTGTTTGCGTGTGTATGTAAGCCATTCTTACATACTTTCAAAGACCTGAGGCCTCTATTTGACGTCTTTCAAAGGAGTTGGGTCGAATATTCTCTCTCTCTATCTTTATCTCTTCTTCTCTCACCCTCAGTCCTTTCCCCCAAAAGAAAACATTCTTTCATCAAGGTAATCGTACCGATGATCCTCTTAAGCTCTTTCATGCGTTTCCAGCGTAACCTCAGCCGCACTTGAGTAACAGACTAATTTCACCCTCCAAAGGCATTTCAAACTTGCCATAACACTCTCTCTCTCTCTCTCTCTCTCTCTCTCTCTCTCTCTCTCTCTCTCTCTCTCTCTTTGTGTGTGGTACGGATTCTTGACATCACTACTAATCGTTTCCACTTTGCTGTAGACTATACTTTTGTCATGCTCATACGATTAAAAACTACAAATATTTCTAAAATATCTATTTTGAATTACTTCTGTGGGCAATTTTCCGTCAAGGGTCCCCTCTGCCACAATCACGATTATAATGATAATCAAATTTACATAATTATAAAAATTTTACCCTGCCACAATCACGATTATAATGATAATCAAATTTACATAATTATAAAAATTTCTAAAAAGTAACAATAAAAACATTAACTACTTATGCTCAGGAAAGCAACCGGAAGTTCAGTCAGCGGACACAGGAAGTGTTAATGATGAGACAACTAGCTCAAAACTAGATTGTCTTCTTCGTCCAGCAAACAAGTAATTTTTAAAAATTAGCCACCGAGTTACTGAACTTTATTTCATTATATATATATATATATATATATATATATATATATATATATATATATATATATATATATATATATTATATATATATATATATATATATATTTATATATATATATATATATATATATATATATATATTTATATATATATATATATATATATATATATATATATATATATATATATATATATATATATATATATATATATATACAGATCAGACGCGCAAGGCGCTAATTCACCCGATGAAGCCGATTAAGGGCAGGAATACGATGGGATACGCATTTTGTTTTAATCCTACGTTTCGTGACAACATCGCCACATCTTCAGGGATTTTCTACAAAATAAAATATAATAGGTTAACATTATCACATTACCAAATGTAAAAGTACCATCAAATATGAAATTTTAAAATTATTGGCCAAAGAAAGGAACTCAACGAACTTCTGATTTTGGAAACGTTAAATATCACATTACGAGTTCTGACTCTAAACAACCATTCCTCCGCTGTCCCTTGTTTTTAGCCTAAATTTTCTGTCAGTCTTTGTACCGCTTGACGTTGTTTACTTTTAGTGTGTCTTTATCTTTGATGCTGAAAGGTTGGTTGTGTGGAGCTGCTGTCTTCAGCTGTAGTTTTATGAGTGTTTGATTTTTGCTTTTTATGGTTTGTGTTGGCGTTCTTTTTATTTATATATAATTTTGCCGAGATATTTAAATGTTTGTTTCGTTTTTATAATTTTTTTTTGTATCTCTAGTCTCAGTTTTAATCAAGTGTGCATGTAATTTAAGTCTGTGAGTTGTAATTTTTTTCAACTATTGGATCTTATAATCAGCTCTTATTTTATGTCAACATATTATATTTTATTTTGTAGAAAATCCCTGAAGATGTGGCGATGTTGTCACGAAACGTAGGATTAAAACAAAATGCGTATCCCATCGTATTCCTGCCCTTAATCTGCTTCATTATATATATATATATATATATATATATATATATATATATATATATATATATATATATATATATATATATATATATATATATATATATATATATGAAGGTAAAAATGCTCATGAAACTCCATTTGTCTTATGGGCCTTTTTACCTTCATATTGTACTGTGGTGTTACAGTAAAAGACAGTATATATATATATATATATATATATATATATATATATATATATATATATATATATATATATATATGTATGTATGTATGTATGTATGTATGTATGTATGTATGTATGTATGTATGTATGTATGTATCTGTCTATGTATGTCAACCCACACCCTCTTCTTCACACAACTAATCCATCCATCGATTGAGCCACATCCGGGCATCCAAATTGAACTAAATCCCGAAAGGCGATTATTTATCCGGATTCGACGGAGACGCAAATCTACTGAAACGTGAATTCAAAGGATTCTGCCTCTTTTGAATTTAAATCTGAAAATTATTTTGTTTTCTGTTGCTCATGGAAGAGTTATTTTGTCCACAAAAGCAATACTGTGAAATGAATTGAAGAGAACTGACAATAGATTCTTTTTAATGATACAGAAACCTATTTTGGAGTTCGTAACAACTTTGCAAAAACAGACGATGGTTTTTAAAGTTGTTTGTTGAAATAAATCCCATTTAATGTAGACAAAATGAATCTTTTGACACTGAATTGTTTCTCTCATTATACCTAAATTAAGTAAGAAAACAACAGTAACAGAAAATTCATAACATTTCAGCTTCGATAAATTAATTCTAGGTGATAAAAAATTTAAGTTTGGACTGAACAGTTCATCAAATATCATGAATCCTTAATTGGATGTTTACGAATGTAAAGTTTATTATTTTTTCCAGCATTCATATCTTTATCAGTTTTTATTATCTGTGTATACACTCGCAAAATTTTTGTTTTAGAATTTATTCAGGATTCAAATACATAATGGAACAGTGAACATTGATATATCTCTGTGGTGGATTCAGTCCTTCCCTAAAATGTCGGTTCTGTTGAAAACTGTTCAGCCTCCAATATGAGATGCTTTCAGAATCTCTCTCTCTCTCTCTCTCTCTCTCTCTCTCTCTCTCTCTCTCTCTCTCTCTCTCTCTCTCTCTCTCTCTCTCTCTCTCTCAGAGATATGAAACGCTGTTACAGGTTTACCTTACTCTTTGGGTAATTAGATTATGTATGTACTCTCTCTCTCTCTCTCTCTCTCTCTCTCTCTCTCTCTCTCTCTCTCTCTCTCATTCCATGAAAATTCAATAGAACAAAATGGTTTTTATCTATTTTTCAACTTGTTTCTTATTTATTATGAACAGGAGAGAGAGAGAGAGAGAGAGAGAGAGAGAGAGAGAGAGAGAGAGAGAGCGAGCGAGCGAGCGAGAGAGAGAGAGAGAGAGAGAGAGAGAGAGAGACAGAGAGAGAGAGCGAGCGAGCGAGCGAGAGAGAGAGAGAGAGAGAGAGAGAGAGAGAGAGAGAGAGCACTTACGCTAATGGCGCGTGATTATATTTTCAAACCGATTCAGGGGGTGAACGATGTGTCTTTTCATTTCCAAGTTATTGTTTGACATTTATTACTCGTTTCGTTATTTTAATGGCGTCTATCTTCTTTCTTTGCATTTGATTTCATTTGTCTTTGTCTCTGATTCCCCTTCTTTCGGTAAAAGACGCCTGTGATTTTCCGCGTTTTATCTTTTCTCCACTTTATTTTTATATTTGTTAACCTACCACCTCAGGTCAGATGCACTGTAGGCATTACTAAAGGTGGTTTGCAGCGTTTCTTATGCCCCTGTTGCACCCACTTAATAATAATAATAATAATAATAATAATAATACTGTTATTATTATTATTATTATTATTATTATTATTATTATTATTATTATTATTATTGGAAGGACGTAGACCCTCTCTTCAACATGTCCTGTCAAATGGGATGGCTGCATCATTCATGTTTAAGAGAGGGTCTGCTCCCTTCCAGTAATAATAATAATAATAATAATAATAATAATAATAATAATAATAATAGTATCCTGCTAATGGGGTGACTGCATGATTCATGTTTAAGAGAAGGTCTGTTCCCTTCTAATAATAATAATAATAATAATAGTATTAGTATCCTGCTAATTGGGTGGTTGCATCATTCGAGTTCATTTTATATCGAGTGTTCTCATCTCTCCACATAATTCTTTCCTCTTCTGCATTCATACTGGGCAGTTAATTACCTCAGCTGATATCAACAGAGACTGTCTCCCCAAAATGCATTTTGTATTTTCCTGTATATTCTTTATTTATCCTCAGTGAGGCTTCTTGACAATAAGGAGATAATATTCAGATATTTACTTTTAATTATTATCTATCTACTCATTGAAAGGTCCATATTTTGTTACATTTTTCTGACGTTATAACCCAATGTTAATCTTTCGAGAGCGACGCGTGATTTCTTTACTGGAACAGCGAATAACGTCCATCGACTCTCTGCAGACTTCTACGAAAATTTTCAATGTTGTTCAGGTCTAAGACTTGAAGGTAGGACGATTAATAACGTCTTTGTAAATGAGTGAAAACTGAAATGAATTACCTGCTTAACTATCGATGGTGACTTCGTCTAAAATAATGCTAATTAAACTCGGTACTAACGAACGCTAATGAAAAATTATTTTTTACACGAGCTCTAGAAAAAAGCTTCGTTGTGTACACTCTCGAGACATGACACTCAATTCCGAACAGAAATATTTCTCCTTAATCTTTAAATAAACTAAAGCGGATTCGTGGAGACTGATATCAGCCTGATTGGAAATTTGTTATTATTTTTTATCTATTTTTTCTCTGTGGGTTTTCACGCTTCTCTCTTCGATGTAAATGAAGCTAAATTAAACATTCGGAGTTCCGATGGACATTTGATGCTCCTCAATTTCCATTTGGGTTCAGGAGGATTTCGCTCCTTTTTCACGATCTATTTTTTCTAGTCTTTTTCTCTTTATTTCTGATTCTATTTTGGCATTAAATAGATGTGATATCTACGTTTCTCTGTTAGAAAAAATACCCTTGCATACATAATATGTATACTGTGTTCTTTGCAGTCATTATTTCCAGCAGACTCTACTTCATTTTCTCTTTATTTCTGACTCTGTTTTTGCATTAAATAAATGTGATATGTACGTTTCTCTGTTAGAAAAAATACCCTTGGATACATAATATGTATACTGTGTCCTTTGCAGTCATTATTTCCAGCAGACTCTATTTCATTTTCTCTTTATTTCTGACTCTGTTTTTGCGTTAAATAGTTGTGATATTTACGTTTCTCTGTCAGCAAAAACCCTTGTTTACAGAATATGCATACTCTCTTCTTTGCCATCATTATGTCCAGCAGAATCAATTCAAATTTTTTTTAATAGAATAGAATATAGAACTTGGGCCAATGGCCAAGCGCTGCGACCTATGAGGTCATTCAGCACTGAAAGGGAAACTGACAATAAAAATGTTTGAAGGGTGTAACAGGAGGAAAACCTTTTGCAGTTGCACTATGAAACAATTGTTAGGAGAGAGTTGAGGAAAGTCAGATGGAAGAGAGAGAATATGGGTGGAGGTCCAGTAAAAGAGATAAAAGAGTTGCAGCTATGGGGCCATGGAAGGAACGCTGCAAAGACCCTTAAGTAATGCCTACAGTGCACCACGTGAGGTGCACTGACAGCACTGCCCCACTACGGGGAACATTTTTATTCTGTTACATTTTAGTCAATTTGGTGATCTAATTCCTCCAGTTTCTGTACGGGTATTTATTCAATACAATTCTTACATTTGTCTAATTTAAGAAAAAACCTTTTATGCGCTAAAAGGCAGCTTTGGTATTTCTGTGATTTTTGCAGCTAAATCTCTTTCCGAGTAGATATTAATAATAAAGGTTACGAAAATATTTTAAAAACATTTAGACCTTTTTTTCTTTTAGATTAGAAGTAATTTTAAGCACTTCAAATAATGATAGAAGTGATTCATGAAATGAATGCCGCAGCGTTCTTTGAAATCAACATGCGCTTTTTGTTTAGGATTATATATATATATATATATATATATATATATATATATATATATATATATATATATATATATATATATATATATGTGTGTGTGTGTGTGTGTGTGTATACAGTACATGTATGCATACACACACACATTATATATATGTATATATATATATATATATATATATATATATATATATATATATATATATATATATATATATATATATATATATATATATATGTATATGTTATAGTTTTCACCATTTTGGTCAAAGTGTTAATATTTTTTCTCCGCGGTTTTAGTCATTTGGGTTTTAACCCAAAACACAATTACTCCTTTTACTCTCCTCTCTCTGCTGCTACCATAATGCAATCCTCCTTCTGTTTTAATAATTTACTTACATTTTTATTTACTCATTAATTTGTTAATTTATCTGTTTTTCTAATAAATGATCTCTTTCTGTATTTCCCTTTACCTTCTGTTACTTCTTTCGAATGAACACCACAGTATCCTTTGGAAGCTTAGATGTCTACCTTATTGCTAGCAAGGCCTCATTAAATATTCGTTTTGTTTAGTCAGAAAAAAAAAAACTGAGAATAACGTTAAGTAACTCCTCCTCCTCCTCCTCCTCCTCCTCCTCCTCCTCTTCTTCTTCTTCTTCTTCTTCTTCTTCTTCTTCTTCTTCTTCTCCTTCTTCTTCTTCTTCTAAGAACCCTATTCTTTTGGCTTGTTGCCTACCAAAAGGGCCAGTGACTTGAAATTCAAGAAGCTTCCAAAGAATAATATGATGTTCATTAGACGGAAATAACAGAAGGTAAAGGGAAAACAGAAAGAAGAGACCACTAATTACAAAAGGAAAATAAATCAACAAATTAACAGGTAAATAGATAAAGATTTAAGTAAATTATTAAAATACATGCAGAATAGTATTAGGGTAGCAATGCATTGCATCTTCGCTGGAACTTCTGGAGCTCCAATTGCACGACTTCCTCAGAAGAGAGGCTGTTCCACAGTCCACCGGTGTGAGGAAAGTGGCCTTTTTTTTTATGAAATTCGACTCAAATAATGGACAGAAAATAATACCATTAAATCAGTATGGCTGACAGAGTTTGAGTCGTTCCATTACCAGTTATATTCATGAAACAGACAAAATTAAGCCATAAAGCTGTTTTATTGCAAGAAAATAAAAAAGGAATCGATATCTCCTGACACACTTGAAAAGGGCTACATTACGTAATGTAGATAAATGTATTTTTTCAGTGCAATTTAAAGAAATGGTTTTTATTTAAGAAGGGTTGTACCATGAGGTGTATTATGAATTCAAATTCAATGAATTAGATCTGTAAGTTGTTTAAAGGTATTTATGTCATCGTAACTTTCATACTGAAAAATTAATGACTGAGATTAAAAAGAGTGAAAAATATGAATAACATTGATTTGTATGTTTATCAAATGTTATAATTTATAAAAAAAAATTACCTAATTGTTTAAAATTATTCTCCAAATAATATGCATTTTCAACCTGTCTTATCAATCAAAAAATTACCAGGCTTTAAAATTAATCTCCAAATATTATTAGCAGCCAAAAAAAGAATAATAAAGCCTCTGAAAATTATGTAAAACCTCTATGACCATAAACTTAAAAGATGCTTATGCAAATTATCTCCATTTTTTTCTCTTTTTATACCTTTTCCCACAAAATGAAGTTAGTGGTTTATATATATATATATATATATATATATATATATATATATATATATATATATATATGTACACACACACACACACACATATATTCCTCTTCTTCTTCTTCTTCTTCTTCTTCTTCTTCTTCTTCTTCTTTTAACGTGCTTCTTTCCCATTTTTGTATGGGGTAAGCACGATGCCTTCTTTTGAAGGACTTTTTGAATTTGGCTTTGGGGTAGACCTGTGGTCTCGATCGGCTGCCCTGCCTGACATCGCTTAGACCCCGGTAGCGTATGTTTCATGTATCATACCCGACCCAACGCCCTTTCTTCCCAGCAGCGAGAAGTTATTGCGCGGGTATGGCGAGAGTTCGAGACGTGTGAGATGTTTGTTATGTTTTTAGAAGGTGTTGTAGTGGCTTTGTTTTGTGTGTGTATTTAGTCTGTAACATCCATTTGCTTTTTAAGCAAACCTATCCGTTGATTACAAATATAATCCCGGGATGTCTACACGGATAGCAAAGACACACACACACACACACACACACACACACATATATATATATATATATATATATATATATATATATATATATATATATATATATATATACATATATATATTATATATACGTATATGTATATATATAATATATATTTATATATATATATATATATATATATATATATATATATATATATATATATATATAGATTGAAGTGAAGGTGTATCACACAACTTATTGACGTGAAAAGGACAAGCATGCAGAAATGCAATTCTGCATTGCAATTCAGTGTCAATACACATCCACTTCATTGCATATTCACACTTCACTTCTCTTCTGCATTTCCAACTTCAGTGCACTTCATCACTGATTTTCACTTCGTTGCTATTCTACATTGATTTCCCCTTCAATGCACCTCTGCATTGGTTATACTTCAATGCTCTTCTGCAATGATTTCCATTTCAATGCACGTCTGCACTGATTTCCACTTCAATGCGCTTCTGCATTGATTTCCAATTCAATGCACTTCTGCAATGATTTCCACTTCAATGTGCTTCTGCAGTGATTTCCACTTCAATGCACTTCTGCACTGATTCTCACTTCAATGAACTTCTGCAATGATTTCCACTTCAATGCACTTCTGCATTGGTTTTCACTTCAGTGAAGTTCTGCAATGATTTCCATTTCAATGCACTTCTGCATTGATTTTCACTTCAGAGATCTTCTGCAATGATTTCCATTTCAATGCACTTCTGCATTGATTTGTACTGTAATGCACTTCTGCATTGATTTCCACTTCAGTGCACTTCTGTATTGATTTTCACTTCAGTGAACTTCTGCAATGATTTTCATTTCAATGCACTTCTGCATTGATTTGTACTTTAATGCACTTCTGCATTGATTTCCACTTCAGTGCACTTTTGCATTGATTTCCACTTCAATTTACTTGTGCATTGATTTCCACCTCAATGCACTTGTGCATTTATTTCTATTTCAGTGCACTTGTGCATTGAATACCACTTCAGTGCACTTCTGCATTGATTTCCTTTACACTGCACTTCTGCATTTTAATGACTTTGTGCAGTGATTCCCACTTCAGTGTACTTCTGCATTGATTTCCACTTCACTACACTTCTGCATTGATTGAAACTTCAGTGCACCTGTCCATTGATTTTCACTTCAAAGCACTTCTGCATTGATTTCCACTTCAGTGCACATCTGCATTGATTTCCATTTCAATGCACTTCATTGAATTCCACTTTAATACAATTCTGCATTGATTACTACTTCAGTGCACTTCTGCATTGATTTTCTCTTTAATGCACTTGTCCTTTGATATCCACTTCAAAGCACTTCTACATAGGTTTCTACTTAAATTCACTTCTACATTGAGTTCCACTTCAATGCACATCTGCATTGATTACCACTTCAATACACTTCTGCACTGATTGTCACTTTAGTGCACTTCTTCATTGATTGCCACATCATTGCACTTCTGCACTGATTGCCCCTTCACTGCACTTCTGCATTGATTTTCACTTCGATGCACTTCTGCACTGATTAACACTTCAATGCACTTCTGCACTGATTAACACTTCAATGCACTTCTGCATTGATATCCGTTTCACTGCCCTTATGCATTGATTGCCACTTCAATGCACTTCAGCATAGATTTTCACTTCACTAATTGTGCATTTATTTTCACTGAAGTGCACTTCTGCTTTGATTTCTATATTGCAATTCTGCATTGAACATCCACTTCACTTTACTGGTGAATCAGGTGAATATGTCATTCATTTCACTGAAAATGACAAGCTGAAAATGGATAAGATATATATATATATATATATATATATATATATATATATATATATGTGTGTGTGTGTGTGTGTGTGTGTGTGTGTGTGTGTGTGTGCGTGCGTGCGTGTGTATGTGTAAATGTATTTTATTTCATCATGGCCACCAACAAACATATTATAATCAGGGATGCCAGCACATGATTACCCTTCAATCGCTCTCCAAATGAGATGCCATATAAATGAGGCATTTTTTACTTTATGTTTAATAGAATTAATAATGTCAACTAAAGAAAGTCAGTATGTATTGTTTCTAAAAAAAAAAATTAATTTCTGCATTCAAACCAGCACTTGGCTCTGTTCGAGGCTAGTCCACCACATCTTGACTGGGTACCTGTGCGAGGCTAGAATGACTGGCTGACAGGGTGGCTCAGAAAAAAAATATTGAAGACTGCACTCGTATGCAAGACTTTGACCCTGACTTCAGCTTCCCATAAGTAGTGATTATCATGCAGTCGCGCACAAAAGTCTCGACACTCTCCTAGACTTTAGGACAAGTTGTCGACCTAGAAAGCAACCACAGCGGGTGTGTGGGAGGGTTGCCACCCTGGGCAGCAGATTGATTGATTGATTGATTTTTGGATTTTTGGTCATTAAAACTGGAGTCACAACATCTAGGTCATTGAACGCAGCAGGCAGCAGAGTTGCCGTGAAGTGACTGACTGATTTAGAGGACACTTCATTGTATTATCTACCAAATGGTCGCAAAGGCTGACTTGTCATCTCAGGCTCTGATTTGGTTTTGACTTGAAAAAAAAAAGAGTAAAAGGTAGAAGCTAAAGTGACAGAGCAAAGCCTGAGCTTCACCAGTCATGTGTGGTTTCAATTTTCAAGCTTCATTAAGAATGAAATCTCACGAGTAAGTCTATTGGTCGGAAACATTTGTCTGAGTTAAAGTTGTTCATTGCTACACTTAAAGACAGCAGTCACATGCGTTATTTTTTTCCAAGAGCACCTCACTTTTGTTCCCGGAATTTCTTAGCCTCCGAAATTCAAATATTCCTTCAGTACTTGTCACAGGCATTATTCCCTAAATTCATAAATGAAAATTCATTCAAACATTTTACGAATTCTTTTGGCTAAAATGAATTTTTGACTGTATGTCTTATATTTCTGAAACGATAGAACAGTTTTCTCCCATTTCGTCTAAACTTTTCTTTATAAATTCCCGAATGAACACACCAAAATAAATAACAAAATAGCATAATCAAATTATAATAAACTCATTTTAATAAATGATGCGAAAACCAGAGATTAAATTTTTTTCCTTTGCAAATTCTTTGGGAGGAAGGTCTGGCATGGCGGAGGTGCGATAATTTCCCTCGGCATCCATTACGGAGGAGGGACACTGAAGCATTGAAACATTTGCCCGCAAAGAGACCAACCCTTCAGAGTTTCCCGGGTGTTAAAATGTCCCCAGCACATTTATTTCGTCAGAACGTTTAATTTTCGCAAAGCCTGGATTCGGTTTGAGCTTTACTGTAGAAATTCAGACAGAAAAATGGGACAAGTGGAAGGACAGGTGATGAATGAACAAAGCTTTGGAAAAGCTGGTGATTGCGAATGGTCTAGGAACTGATTGGTGAGAGTGGACGGAAACTCCAAAGGCTGATGAAAAATCAAAAGTTCAGTTCTGAATGAGAGAATACGGCTGAATAACATCTAACTTAAGTAAATCAGTTGGTTTTGCTATGTTTTTCTCAAAGGAACACAGCAAACACACACACACACATGTGTATGCTGTGTGTCGTGTATATATATACATGTGTATATATATATATATATTATATATATATATATACTGTATATATTTATATAATACAAAATAAAAATATTTCCCCAGCATCTATCACAAATATTATTCACAAATTTTATCATTGGAAAATCTATGGAAAAAGCTTTGTACGAATTCTAAAGGTCAAAGTGACATGTTTAGAATATCTCTAACATTTCCGGAACATCAAGGAACATTCTCCTAATTTCGTCCGAATTTTTTTCTTCACGAACTCCCAAACAAATGCACAAAATTTAATACGATAATTATCATTGTAATCATATTAGAAAAGAAAGTATTTTCCCAAATGAAAACGAATATCCTATTTTGCATTCAAGATAATCCATTTCTCCCTTCGTCTAGTAACCCAAAAAATCTATCGTACAATAATTTCCCCTGGCATCCGTTATAGAGGTTGAATACTGTGAATGAAGTTGTCATGGCTATGTTCATTCACAGGTAAACCCTACTGTTCCAAGACTTCACGAAATCTCATGTTGTTGCGTCTGACAAGCGTAAAATGAAACGGGTAACACCAGGCAACTTCCAGAGAGAGAGAGAGAGAAAGAGAGACATTGTGACTTCTTTGCATTGACTGTGAAAACCAGACCTGACGAGAATATAGAACTTCCTGTACCGTTATGATTTTTGCGTCCCGCAGAGAGAGAGAGAGAGAGAGAGAGAGAGAGCTTCTGACTTCTTGCATTGACTGTGAAAACCAGACTGACGAGAATAGAACTTCCTTTACCGTTATGATTTATGGGTCCCGCAGAGAGAGAGAGAGAGAGAGAGAGAGAGAGAGGGAGAAAGAGAGATTTTCTGTAATACTGTCAAGAAGCCACGTTAGCAAGAATCGAAGCTATAGTTTAGGATACTGAATGGTACTTTCTAGTTTTACTGGAATTCCAAACCTTACTCTTTTTGAAATGGAAATTGAGAGAAAAGGAGGTTTGGAAGGTGTAACAGGAGGATGAGAACCTTTTGTAGTTGCACTATGAAACAATTGTTAGGAGAGGGTTGGGGAAAGTAAGATGGAAGAGAGAGAATGTGAACGAAGGTACAGTAAAAAGGAATGAAAAAAGTTGCAGCTATGGGCAGTGGAAGGGAAGCTGCAAAGACCTTTAAGTAATGCCTACTGTGCATTGCGTGAGGTGCACTGACAGCACTACCCCCTACGGGGATTACTAGTATGATGATTCTGATTAGTTCCTTGATTAGAGCATCCGTGTAATTTTGGTTCCAGTTGACAATCTCAGAGAACAAGAGGTTTTCTGAGAACGAGTCTCGCCCAGTCGAGAATGTGTATGATTAATCTCGCTTCAAAACCCTACATGAAAACTGATGTCCTTCGTCAGATTTCAGAGACATTTTGGCTCAAGAGAATTCTGTGTATAGATGACAAATTTGACTTTGAAGTCTCGAGAGCAAAATGGGTGTCTGTTGTCTGTCTGTATTCAGAAAAGACAAAGGAATGTTTTGGTTAAAAGAGGATGGCATGCCTTCGTTTTTTTTGTAGCTGAAGGAAAACATAAAGTTTTAAAAGCAGGTGAAGTGGTTGTATAATGGGAATCACGAAGGTCTGCAGAAATGTTGAAGGAATTAAACTGATCCTGATTAGAATTAACTGTAATTTTTGACATAGTATAAAACAGGAAATCATTGTTACTTTTGCAGAAACAAATAAAAAAGAATAACTGTTATTAAGAATCAATATGAAATTAGGCTCTAAAAATATTTTTTCTTTAAGAACCTTTTACAAAATAAATCAGGAAAAAAAAGGAAATAAAGACTTTTTTGTCATGAAGAATAGAAAATATTAAGTTTAAGGAAGCAAAATTTTTTTAATTACACAAAATAAAATGGGGTAAAGGATAAATACAATGAATGAAAAAATCAGACAGTGATTCTGGGAAACTGTTGCAATTTCTGTATGGTCCTTAGTATTTTTTCCCTTTTATAAGATTCTTGTAGATTTGGTAACTTGCTGTTTACCAAAAAGGCCTCTCAAATAAAAACTAATAATTCAAAAGCGTTTTCATACTATTTCCATTTTGGTATTATTGGGATCAAAAGATTTCCAGGAATGGCGAAACGAAGGACAGGTTTGAGATACTTTACATTTTTGAGGACGGATTAAAGTTCAGGAAATATAAAGTCAGATGTTGATGCGCATCAAATACAAGGTGACAAAAGGCAACCCCTGTCGATATGTCAAAGTGTTGTTATGTGAAACGATTTGAAGAATAAACTTTCATATTATACCTATAGACTTGAAACTTATGGCCATATTAATAAGATTCTAAATTTTCTGCACAAAACCCTCATCAATATACTGTAAAAGGTAAAGCAAATCTTTTATAAGTCATTCTGCAAAGTGAAGGATAATTTTATTCTTATATACTATGAGAAAGCATCCAGCGTCATATATTCCACCTTTCAGGGCTAAATTCCCAAGCCAAGTGTATTTTTCACTTAGAGAAACAAACTCAATAACTTCTCTCTATTGGAGAACAGGGGCCACTCCACGTCCTGCATTTACATCTGAAAAGAACAAATACTTTACAATTGACTAAAAATAAAGTGGAATGACCCAAATTGAATGGCCAACATTCGTTCTCGGAGAAAAGGCATTTACCCTGAAAATACATTCAGCCGATGATTTCGTTATAGCAGCCATTTCGTATATGTTGATACAAAGAGTGTTGTATTAATTTGAAACCCAACGAACAGGAATACAATTTTAGTCGATACAGCAGTAGCTCTGCTGGAATAAAGGAAGTTCTTTACATTTTTTTTATAATAAGCTTTCTTATTACTTTTTTACTGTTATTTATTTCGAATCTCTGGGGTCATCTAACATTTTTTTCGTTCCGAGAGAAATTTTTCTGAAACCTTTTCCTTGATTTATCAAAGGAAATTCAGGTACAATCCAATTAATATTCTTAGGAAAGAGTTTTGACGAAAACATTTACTGAATAAGGAAATGCCATGTTAATGATCTGATAAGGGGTTTTAAACATGGTATGTTAGCTTGTATGTTAGGTGATAAGAGTTAATAAACATACTTTCAGGGGAGATTAGGCCTACTGGTATTTCCGAAAGAATTACTTTACCCTTGCCTAAAAGCTCAAGGAGTAAAGGGAAGGTCTGTCTTCCTGCCAATTTTGAGAGAAAGGCCAAAGAGCGAACAGGGATCTCGCTCAAATCATACACCGATACTTGAACATGGAAATTGTAAACCATATCAACAATGAACATATAAACACACAAAGAAGATTTAAGAGTAACTTGATATTTTGCTTTATGTGAATAATTAAGTGTCCTAACTATGCCCAATTTACCTGAGACTCGAGAGGTAAACAATTCGGCAAAAGCGAACAGGAGTTATTACTAACTTGGAGGGAGGGAGAATGGGGAGGAAAACACTCGTTTTCCTTATACAATGTTTATTCTTTCTCTCTCATCAACGATCGTTTGAAATCCTGACCCATATTTCCCCACTTGAGAGAGCTTTCCTAAAAATATGTGGGTCAAACTTTGTTTACTTATTATTTGTC
>JANJGK010000027.1:7184302-7189302 GCA_039081455.1 Macrobrachium rosenbergii | reverse complement strand
TTGAAACTGAGGCGGCTTCCGAAGAATATTAAGGTGTTCATTAGAAAGAAGCAACAGAAGGCAAAAGGGAAATACAGAAAGAAAAGATCAATTATTAACAAAGAAAAAATAAATGAACGAATTAATAAATAAAAATGTAAGTAATTTATTAAAACAGAAGGAGAATTGGATGAGGGTAGTAATTCACTGCAACTTCGCTTGAAGAAAATGAACGTAACAATTACCAGCATGTATGATTTTCATTCAAGAAAAATCAGTTCGTGGTTCCATACGCAGCAGCAAAAGGAACTCAGTGTTGAAACGCAGTCCCATATGACGACGCAGAACCTGAATAATTATTTAGGAAAATCCGCAAAAGGGAAATCTGTCTCTTCCTTCCTTCCCTGGAACGGGAAGGAACATTTCAGAAGCGAGGTCTAAAAATGAACTAGGAAAATCCCGGAAGCAAAATCCTCGCCGGTCTGAGATTTATTCTGTCTGTTGCTCCTTCCACTTCCCATTTGCTGCCGTTGCTGTTACCTGGCGTAGGATAGAATACAGAATTGTGGCCAAACGCCAAGCGCTGGGATCTGTAAGGTCATTCAGCGCTGAAAGGGAAACTAAGAGTATAAAGGTTTGAAAGGTGTAACAGGAGGAAAACCTCAAAGCAGTTGCATTACAAAACAGTTGTTATGATAGGGTGGTTACCAAGATAGAAGAAAGAGAATATGAACGGTTGTACAGTAAAAGGAATGAAAGAGGTTGTAGCTAGGGCCCGATGGGACGCTGCAAAAACCCTTAAGTAATGCGTACAGTGCACCGCATGAGGTGCGCTGGCAGCACTACCACCCCACGGGGGTTCCCCGGTGTAAGTAGAGCAGGTCTTCTGCAAAAACTCCGCCACAAAAGCTTTTTTGGGGAAACTTTCCTCTGGTGCTCGTACGCGGGAGGCAGCGTTGGTGCTTAGTTGACCACCTAAATATATCACAGCAGCATGAAACTGCTCTTTGTTTTTTTTATTTACTTTTTATATTTACTTTTTTTTATTTCACTCTGGAAATATTTCATGAGGGAACTTGAATTAAGTTGGAAGCATCATTAAAATAAGATTACGTGAATGCTTTTATAAGGGAATTTCTCAGAACTTTTTTTTTCAAAGTCAGTTCCAACAGGCATCTTGGAGTGCATACTCCTTTACTGAGTATTATTCTGAGATAGTTCCTTTAAGAATATAACTGATCATTGTGAAGAAACGAACTTGAAAATAAATTGACAAGCTGTAAACAGGAAAGCCATCTGTAAAACAACAACTCGATTCATTCATATTTTCCGAAAGCTATTCCGTAATTCATTCATATTTAAAAAAAAAAAACGCTATAATGCATTCACATTTTCCGCAAACTCCTCCGTAATTCATTCACATTTTCAGAAAATTACCCATTAATTAATTTATCGACAATTTCCTAATACCGAAAGTCGGGATAACCGCCTGTATATACGACTTAATTGACATTTTGAAGTGATTTCGAATTTTGGAGGAAGTACATTTTCAACACAGAGGGTATTTGAGGAACATTGTGTCCCTGAGAGATAAAGACTTATACAAGCTTTAGTGTCAGGGACTGGAAAGGGTTTTCTGTTTGAACGAAACTACGAAGCCGATGCAGACTCGAGGAAATGAACGCAATAATTTGTGTATATCAGCCACAGTTGACGAGGATAATCACAGTATCATAACAGCCCTTCGATTGCTCCTTTACAAAATCAGTAATTACCTCAAAAGTGGTTTACCTTATGAAGCAATTAGCAGAAACTGCGTTTAATGTAAATTGCAGCTGATATGATCACTCGAATGATATCGGTTTCGGGAATGCCCAGATAACATCGATTCTCAACCTGCTTAGAAATTCACA
The DNA here is from genome assembly GCA_039081455.1 of Macrobrachium rosenbergii. NCBI lineage: Eukaryota > Metazoa > Arthropoda > Malacostraca > Decapoda > Palaemonidae > Macrobrachium > Macrobrachium rosenbergii. The sequence goes on along the minus strand of JANJGK010000027.1, from coordinate 7,187,410 downwards.
ATGTCGTTATAAAATTGCTGTATGTTAAAACTCCACATTCATACCAATATCCTCTATTATTTGCAAAAGATAAAAGCAAACACTTCCGAACACCTGAACGATGTTCTTCTCAGTTCAGGTGTTCGAAAATGTTATCTTTAGCAAATAACTATTTTTTTAATATATGCTGTATATATGTAAATTATGTATATACATGTATACATACTTATATATATATGTATGTGTGTGTTTATATGTGTGTAGTATTATAAATACTCACTGTTCTACCTCTCTTCCTTGCCTCTTAGTAGAAAAGAATTAATTTTCTATTTAAAGCTAGGAAGAATACAGATTTCTCGCGTGAGAAAAGTTGAGCGGGACGCAGTTGTTTTCAAACTAAATTCGCCAACCGTCCAAGGGTTTACTAGGATAGACCTTAGTTATACTGTTCTTAAAACCCACTTTTCTGTGACCTGTGTACTGGCGAGTCTATTGTCATTTTAGAACTGTCCCTGGGTAGGAGGAGTTTTGAAGCAAACAGCCAGAAGCTACCGCAGCGTGGACACACACTCCGCAGATATCATCAGAGCAGGACGTGTAAGCCGCCCCCCCCCCCCTCTCTCTCTCTCTCTCTCTCTCTCTCTCTCTCCCCTTTGTTCAACACGAGAGAGAAAATTGTTATTCTAAACTGACCAAGGAATATTATGCAACTGATCACTGCATTAGCTCACCCAGTGGTAAGTCTGATTTTGACAATTACTCCCAGTTCTCTTTCCCTTCAACTGCATCTCTCATTTTCCTTGTTCAAATTTTCCTCTCTTAAACAGTCACTAAGAAATCCCAGTAAAACATATCCCATTTATGAAATCATCTATTAAGTATAATTTTTGTTGTCCAGTGAAATCACATAACTTACCCTCCTTAGCATTAAAAGTATTATTCTTGACATAAGAATCATCCCCTTGTGATTAAATAATGACGAGTGAGGGTTTCTGTAGTGCAAGATTGTTATCTGAATACGTCTTTTCCAGAAGTGTGTAGCCTTGGGCTTGAACAAATCCTCTTTATTGGAGAAGAATCTGCACCATCAGTACCATGAAGCCGCAATTCGATGTTCCTTGCAGTTAAATGCCTTATAAAGCATTTGTAAGGCACATAAATCTGTTGCGTTCATTTCTATGTAGTTGAGGTATTTGTCTTAACTAGGACTAATATTCTGAGCTGCTGTTAGCTCCTGTAAATAATCCATTTCATTTTATTTTACTTTTGTTGAAACTAGTTTTCTAGTAAGTTTGCTGAATTAATTCATGTGGTTATGAAATAAACCTCTATTCCTTCTTACACTAGTTTCAGCTGGCGACCAAATCTATTCAGTATCTGTCCTTTACAGTTAATTTTAGCATTAATTAACAGAATCACGTGGGTCTTAAGTAAAGTAATGCGATATAAATCCAACTAACTAATTGTTAAACTCATTAGCCATATATATGTAACCAGGACAGAATTAACACTTTTTTGAAAGTGTACGTAACGTGCTCCAACGATCTTTATTCAGGAAACGGCGTATGAAAGTTCGCTCACGATAACACTTACATCCATTTTTCTCCCCTCTCTCTCTCTCTCTCTCTCTCTCACCGTGTATCGCCTCTCTCTCTCTCTCTCCGTGTATCGCCTCTCTCTCTCTCTCTCATCGTTTTCCGAAGTTCACCCACCCGAATCTCACTCATTCTCACCAAAGCAATCAAATGGACCATTTAAAGAAACGCAATAGTTTCTACAAAAATAGGTTTATTATTCAAATAACCCAACAAGAAATGAATAAAACAAAGCAAAGATTAAAATGCATAATAAATGAATTATCGAGTTAGATAACTAAACTCTGAACTGCAAAACACTTCTGATTAAAGAAGTCTCACTATGGCTAATAGCCTGAAAATATCCAAACTCACACATACTCCCCAAATCAATAACTAGTCATGTCAAAAACAGTCTACCACATGTTATTCGAACCAGTCCACACTATCCACTCTGTCCACCGACATCTGTCCACAGACATCTGTCGGAAGAATTAAACATGATAGAAAACTCCCAAAAATATATGAAATGCAAAACACAATAATGGAAAGTGTAAAATGCATAGCCAAGATATGGCAAACGTAACATGACAAAACAATAATATAAAAGAGGTATGAATATTCATATTAAATCTCCCACACCAGTTCAAAAGTTCATAATGATTAGAAAATCATAGTAAAAATCACAAGTTCAATTTTCTCCCATAAAAACAGAGATTTCAAACTCTACCTTATCTGCCGATTCAAAGCCTGGATCCTCTCCAAAGCTACGTCTAGACAACTGCAGTTCTATCACGTTAATGAACGATCAAACTCACTTTTAGGGCAGATTTTGGCGTAATCTAGATCAAATTAACGCACGTACTCACGAATATACATAACACTTCGGAAGATCACCTGACCGGCAATATTGCTGAGGAATCAAACTATTTGTTGAACACAAAGATTTTACCTCGAGTCTCTCGACCTACTTCCATCTGACTCCATAAATTCTTTCATCACATCTTAAAGCATTGAAGCTATGAAATGCATATATGTGTCCTTTAAAATTGTAGCAGCCATATTTTCTGAAATATATATATATATATATATATATATATATATATATATATATATATATATATATATGTGTGTGTGTGTGTGTGTGTGTGTGCGTTCGTGTGTGCGTAACTGTAATAACAACAATGCCCTCTCAACTTATTGATTCTTTACACTTTTTGGAAACGCTTATCACTACAAAGCCTAAGACCCCAAATGGAAGAATATTGTTGCATTTGGATCTCAGGCTTTGTAGTGACAAGTATATCCAAACTGAAGAATCTGAGAAGTTAAGAGGGCACTGTGGTTATTACAACTGCGTATGTACCTGGTAAAAAGAGACCAGTAAATTCTATAAATATGACTATTCCCCATGTCAGCAAATTAGATCCGAGGGTGCCATTTTACCAATTTTACTATAAGAGCAACTTTGGCGTATTTACAATAGGTTGCGTGTCACTAACGTACAACTTATCTGCACAGGTAAGGGAGGCTGAGTGAGTGCCACAAGAAAGCA
>JANJGK010000027.1:7180407-7184202 GCA_039081455.1 Macrobrachium rosenbergii | reverse complement strand
CAAAAGAAGAATAATTGAATTTAAAAGTTCGCTTGTGAATTACTTTACAATGATTTCTTATCTTACATAAAATTTACTTATTTTACATACGGATAGTTACTAAAATCACGAGAGAGAGAGAGAGAGAGAGAGAGAGAGAGAGAGAGAGAGAGAGAGAGAGAGAGAATTACTCAAATCATGAGAGGGAGACAGTTACTTAAATTACGAGAGAGAGAGAGAGAGAGTTACTTAAATCCCGAGAGGAAGAGAGAGAGAGGCGGACAGAGATTTTAAATCCCGAGAGAGAGAGAGAGATTTTAAATCCCGAGAGAGAGAGAGAGAGAGAGATTTTAAATCCCGAGAGAGAGAGAGAGAGATTTTAAATCCCGAGAGAGAGAGAGAGAGAGATTTTAAATCCCGTGGGAGAGAGAGAGAGATTTTAAATCCCGAAAGAGAGGGAGAGAGAGAGAGGGAAATGTCTCTCTAACCTTCCTGGCGAAAAGGACTTCAGGTGAGAGCAACTCGGAGCTTTTTCACACCGACTTCCTCCTCTCCTGACGTAATTTTTGGGAGCCATATTGGCCGTCAGACTTGTTGAGATTTCCTGCTAGAGATTTGATATCCAGCTGAACTGGAAGACTGGAAACTGGAAAAGACATGACGTCATTCCAGTTGCCTACAAGTCATAAGTGTTGCGTTGAGAAGTGCACTCGTTGGGTAAGTGTGTGCTTTTAGTTTTCTGTAAAACTATTGTGCCGGCTTTGTCTGTCCGTCCATACTTTTTCCTTCCGCCCTCATATCTTAAAAACTACTGAGGCTAGAGGGCTGCAAATTGATATGTTGATCATCCACCCTCTAATCATCAAACATACCAAGTTGCAACTGTCTCAGATATGGAAACTGCGACGCCAGATAAGACGGAGATTTTTGGGTCGTGTTGACCTCAGTGGAATAATATCTCCCTCCTTTGTTTTTTGAAACCAAGTCTTGTTTTATATAGAGTGACTTCCAAAATAAATAAGTAAATAAATAGATAAATACAAATGAAGCAATGTTTCTGGTTAAGTCTGACTCTACGTCTGACTAAGGCTGGAAGCCGAGGAAAGGGTGGTCGTGCTGGGTGATGTTAATGGAAAAGAAGCTAAAAATATATAGCTAAATTGACAGTTACAGAACTCTTCGAGCAAAACTGAATGTTAGCAGTCTTGTGGAGATATATTTATATAAAAGTTTGATACCTGGAAAAGCGAGGCATTTATAGTATAGGGTAATTATTCTTAAGAATGAGTTAATGGTCATGAAAAGCGAAGGATTGATGACGTGTTAACACAGAGTAATTGGAGGATTGAACAGAATGACGTAAATGACAACATTTATACAAAACAGAAAGACGAGTGACGGCAGTCAAAATTTGGGGTTGGGTCCTGACCTGCCTTAATTTCCCACCTGTCACTCATTGAACGACAAATTCACCTCAGTCAGCATGCAGTAACATTTGCTCAGTGACAACATTCTGTCCCCTTCTGAGTATTTCAGTCTTATTTCCTTTCAACATTTAGAAGAGAATATAGAATGGAATGCAGAATTTAGGCCAGAGGCCAAGCGCTGGGACCTATGAGGTCATTTTGCGCTGAAAGGGAAATTGAGAGTTTAAAGCTTTGAAAGGCATAACATGAGGAAACCCTTTTGCAGTTGCACTAAGAATCAATTGTTAGGAAAGGTTGGAAAGAAAGAGACTAAAGAGAATATGAACGGAGCTACAGTAAAAGGAATGAAAGGGGTTGCAACTAGGGGCCGAATTGACGCTGCAAAGAACCTTCCCTAATACCTGCAGTGCACCGCATGAGGTGCACTGGACGGTCCTAAACGCCCTCCCCCCACACGGGATTGTCAACATTCAGGATTTGCAGGAAGCGCCACCAGCTTCCAAAACGAAGGAAGGCATTCGCTATTCCTGTATTAAGAGTTCTTGGTGGCTCTCTCTCTCTCTCTCTCTCTCTCTCTCTCTCTCTCTCTCTCTCTCTCTCTCTCTCTCTCTCTCAGTAAATACTTGAGCTATGGATAGAGCAATTCCTACCTCTAATAGAGATTCATAACATATTTAAATGGCGTTGTTTAGCTTCCCTTTGCGGTTATCAAGCAATCTCTCTCTCTCTCTCTCTCTCTCTCTCTCTCTCTCTCTCTCTCTCTCTCTCTCTCTCTCTCTCTCTCTCTCTCTCTCTCGTATCAGTAGTATATATAAGTGGTATGAAGTGTTCAGCTCACAACTAAACAGACCAGCGTTCGATCCCCAAACAGGGCGAGGCGGAAACGGCAGGAGATAAACTCCTAAAAATGCAGCCAGGTGAGGTCAGAGGTTGACGTGTGAGGAAAATGAATGGCATCAGAAGACAGAATTTCAGATTTAGTGATGGGAACATTAGCCCACAAAAAATGTAGAAGCTAAAATTGTAAAATTCGAATAATTTAACTTATTTTATAAACGTATGCCACATACTTCAATAAGAAAAAAAATTATGTCCTTTTGAGTGTTATAAAAATCACCAGCAAAAATGGCTAAGGTTTCTGACGAATTCGAACTTTTCCATTAAAAGTGAAACTGAATCCAGTTTGAAATCTGGGAATGTGTTGAGAAACCGATCGTTTACACGTTGATGACTGGTCTCCCGTTTCAAAGAATTTCTAAAGTTTTCAAATTCTTCTTGCTTTCAACCGTAGAAATTTAATTTCCCTGTGTAACTGACGTGAAAGAACTCCTCTTCCTCTCTAATTAGAGACAAAAGGAGTGAGTTAGCATTCCTGAGAAACATCTGCTCTCCTTTGCAGCCTCCTAATCCCATCTCATTTCCTTCCCTCCAGAGAACCTGACTCTGTGTTCGCTCTTCATCTGCAAGTTTTTCATTTAGAAAGTTTTCAGTGGTGTTAATTGTCTAATTTGTCGATGACTGTTGTCACTATTATTATTATTATTATTATTATTATTATTATTATTATTATTATTATTATTATTATTATTATTAATAAGAACACAATACTCCACGGGAAATATTGGAAAACACGAAAGTTGGCAAGGAGCTAAAAACAAGTAAAAGTAAATAAAAGACAAATAAAAAAGATTTACATTTACACAAAAATGCACAACAGTTCTGAAAGCTCGGGTAAAAGAGTCGGACAATCCCAAGTAAATTTACAACCTCCATTGAATGTTTAACAGAAGTGAGCCTGAAATTTCCTCTATTTGCCTCTCTTTACATCAGATTAATTTAATTCTCACGTCAAACAAATCTCTCTCTCTCTCTCTCTCTCTCTCTCTCTCTCTCTCTCTCTCTCTCTCTCTCTCTGATTTAAGTATCTGTTCTTTAAGAAAAAACGGCTGAGGACATCTGTATGAAACGGAATCCACTCGACTGACTTGACACGAAATTGCTTCAACATCTTTGCAAAAGCCCCGAGGTGACACTCCATTACCACTGACAACATTCCTGACTCAATTCCAACAAGAGAGAGAGAGAGAGAGAGAGAGAGAGAGAGAGAGAGAGAGAGAGAGAGAGAGAGAGGTGTAAAGTTGAAGCCTTCAAGTTCATGAAACTGGGTACAAACGTAAGTGGAATCTAAGCAATACAGAAGAAATTATCTTGAAGAGAAGGATCTCGTATGTAAATATTGCTCAAGGCCAGGAGTTTATGTTGTCAGAAAAGAAGCGTCATGTTGTTACACCATAAATTTTCATGTCGTCAGGCTGTAAAGTATTATGTCACACTATCAAGGCCGATGTTGTCATACCAAGAAGTTTCATGTTGTCAGACCACAAATTGT
>JANJGK010000027.1:7165407-7172907 GCA_039081455.1 Macrobrachium rosenbergii | reverse complement strand
TTCTATACAAATATACATCTTAGCAGGGAAATAAATAAAATAAAAAGAAACTCAAGATTTAACAATACTTACAAGTTCAAGAATTAGAGAATATTACCTAGAATTAATAAGAGCATGGTGTAATAGGGCACCACTAATATCGGCAGATAACCCATTACCTAACATAGCCAAATTAATCGGAGTATTCAAGATAAGAAAACCTGCTCGTATTCATTTCAACTTTCCTTCTTTTCGTCTCATTTCTCACGCAGTACAAACTTTGCTGAAGCACTTGTGCGTTAGTACTTGCATCATTTTCCTTTTCTTTCTCTGCCCTTCACTTTCTTAAGTATTTAAGCTGAGTGTATGTGCACCGTCTTCAGAGAAAAAATGGGGCGACATAGAAAAAAAAACACCACCATTCCACAATAGTTGAGGATAAGTTAAAATTTAACCACATTTATTGACAAATGTCCACCACGAGTGGGGTCTGTTTACCCAGACTTAAGCATAAAAGCCTTCCTCCCCCTCTCATGAAGGAAGTAGCACCGTTAGTGCTAAGAACTAGTCACCCAAGAGTGCCAAAGCAACCAAAATTGATTTTCCTTTCCACAGTGCCACTTAAATAGTGGCACTGTCATAACCAAGTGAAGCACTTACCTATATGTTTCCTCTACCTTTCCTTTTTCTCCTACTTAATAATTACGCTCTGCTTGGGCAGAGTGCATTTCCTCTTAGTACAATTAGTTGCACTCCAAAAGAGTGTTGATTCCTTGGAATGCACCGGCACCCAAATATGAGGGACACTTCCCCAATTCCTAAGTCATTCCAGTCATCCAAGGCAGATGATCTGACACATCCTAACCTACCTGAACCATGGCGACAGAACATTACAGAACCTTCATGGATCTGGGGAAGCAGGCAGGTCTCATGGGACAGGGTCTCACCAAATGGGCGAAAGAACAGCCAGATAACTTGGCTAAGCAAGAGAGGAAAGAGAGTGCAGAGCAGAGGATGTATGCTGAAGAAAAGAGGCAGCTGGAAGATGCAAGAGAAGAGAAGAAAAGACAGCATGAATTAGCCCTCAGGGAAAGTGAGCTAGCTCTCAAGGAGAAGGACCTCGAGCAGGAGAAGGCAAAGAAAGAAAATGCTGAAGCTCTGGCTACTCAACAAGCCTCCAACCCCACACCTGCTGCACCAAATGCTCCAATATCAAGCATTAATTCCCTGTCCCCCAAGTGGACTGAGGAAGAACCAGAAGCATGGTTGGAGGAAATAGAGGCTCTATCTGAAAACTACAACACCACCGAGACAGAGGGGGCCTTAGTGCTTGCCAAGCACATGGAAGGTAAAGCTAAGACAGCCCTCCACTCACTGGAGAAGAGTCAAAGAGGCGGCATGGTCGAAATTCATAGGATCTAACAAAAGCCTACAAAATAACCCTGGAGAAATGGAGACAGAGGTTTCGAAGTCTTGCAGGGAAGTCAGCTGGTCCTGGACCAAATGGGCCCTGCCACAAGACCCAGTCCGGTACACGCTGGTTCGACTTCCTGTCGGTGCACCACATTCGAGGACCTGTTCAATCAGACCATGCTGGAGGATCTTTTCCATGTGTCCCTGGGCCCCTTGCTGTGTATCTCAATGACAAGCAGCCCACAACTCTTATGGAAGCCTGCTGCATGGCCGATTCCTGGGAAACCTACAACCAGTCCCACAGCACATCTCAATGGCGCATAGTGCCACCCAGGTACCGCTCAGGCTCGAGTCAGCTGAAGAAAGTTCTACCTAGTAAGCCCAGGTGCACCCACTATAAGAAGGTGGGGCACACTGAATCCGATTGACACAACAGGTTGGGCACTACCAATAAGCAGGCCCCTACCAATAACCAGAAACTCCTCTCCATCCACTTCCACTCAGCCATCTCCATCAACAGTCACCGCAGGTACCCAAACCCCCACCAAGGGCCCTTGTCGATCCTGTGGTGCTGCCAGCCACTATAGTGCTGGACAACCAGCCTGCCCAGATCATGTCCCAGCCACCAAGTTCGTCATCTTAATTAGCACCACTTTCTCCATGGCTAGATGGCAGAAGATACCTCACCCCAAGAGGCTGGATACTCAGTTCACCTCGGTGGCACCCCTTGATGGCTCTGGCCTGCCAGTGGCCCTACTGGTCACAGTAGACACTGCAGCCAATGTTAGCCTGATTAGTGGCCCTGGAGTTGGCCTTGTTCCATATGAATAGGGGTTGTCTTCTGAATAATAATAATAATAATAATAATAATAATAATAATAATAATAATAATAATAATAATAATAATAGAAAAGAAAAAAACAGCAGAAGACTATTGTGAGTAACATGCTTGGAAAATGGCCAGATGGGGAGATCCACAAGATGGCTGCATGAGTTCATGTGGATGCCGGTTTGGTTTATCAGGTAGTCCTATGACATTTACTAGGCTATTGAATACAGTTTTGCATGGCTCATTAGGGAAATTTATATTCCTCTACATGGGCGATATATTTGGTTGCCACTGATTGATTAGATGAACGTTTAGGGGTTTTTAGGAGGCTTAGGTCAGCAGGTTTGAGGATAAAATTAGCTAAGTGTAATTTTCTGAAGAAGCAGATAGTATATTTGGGTCATGTCATTTATAAGGAGGGTGTTAAAGTGAATGAGGATAAAGCTAGGGCATTTGTAGATATTGCTACTCCCAAGAATAAGAAACAGATTCAGTCTTTCTTACAAATGGCTGGGTTTTTTCATAGGTTTGTGAAAGGTTTTTCTACTCTAGCATCTCCTTTAACAGATGTCCTGAGAGATGATGTGCAGTTTGTATAGGGTGATGGACAGCAATCAGCTTCTCAGAATATGACGGATGCCTTAGTGAATCCCCCAGTGTTTAAATTTCCTGATTTGGAACTTACTTTCACGTTGGTGACAGATGCCAGTCACGATGGTACAGGGGCCTGCCTTATGCAGAAGTTCGATGAAAGATTCCATCTGATTGCATTTTCAGCAGGAAGTTTAAGACAGCAGGTAGTAATGAACGGCTATGGTCAGTAGTGTACAAAGAGGCCTTTGCTGTAGTGTCTCGTTGGTTCATTTTAAGATGTTATTGATTGGCAATGAAGTGGAAGTTCTTACGGATCATAAGTCATTGTTGGGTCTTTTCAATAAGCTGGATCTTTCACCTAAAAGAGCTAGGTGGTATCTGAAAATCAGGGATTTTGATGCCAAGGCTTAGGTATATAGAAGATAGACATAATGCTGTAGTGGATGCCCTTAGTAGAAGTTTTTCTGATGCAGATGGTACTCATGTATGTTATGTATGTGGAGATTGCATAGACTGGGATATTAGTTTAGTAGAATCTAAACAGGATGAGGATGAGATTTTGGCAGATGCAAAAGGGTTTCTTAGAGGGGGATTAGTTAGGAAGGGTATAAGTTGCCTTTTGCAGGTCTTGAGTTAGGGGGTAATTTGTTAGTCAGGATGATTATATACAGACTGAGAAATAGTGAGGATAAGGGTGATATGACGCAAATAGTTGTTCCTAGGGGGTTAGTACCTACGGTTCTGGATATTGTTCACTGTAGGTCTGGCAGTCTGCATTTGGGTATTGAGAAGACGTATCAGAATATACGTGGACAATTCTTTTGGAAGAATATGCTCATGTCAGTGGAAGACTTGTGAGTGGATGTTCAGTTTGTAATGCGCCTAAGCCAGCAGACCTTTTTCTAAGTCCATATGGACCTGTTATCCAATTTCTGTGAATCTGGTTATGACCATAGGCACCTGTTGGTGGTTGTTGACGAATTAACTAGATTCGTAGAGATTTTTCCTTTGAAGCATAGAGCAGCGGGGGAGATGGCAGTCGTATTCTTTAATGGATATATTTGTCGTTATGGGGTTTCTGAGGTGCTGATTACAGATTATGGGAGAGAATTTGTGAACAAGACATCAGTGTCTTGCGGATGTAATGGGCATTCGGAAAGTCACTATTATTCCTTTTAGACCAGAAGCTAATGGGCTATGTGAACGAGCAATTAGGAAGGTAATTGAAGCTCTCAGAATGACTGTAGGGGGCATTGATGTAAATAGGAATCGATATATTCCACAGGTGCAGCATAGCATCAATTCTGTGGTTAGTGATACCATTAGAATGTCTCCCAATGAAGCGCTGTTTGGTTGCCCAGTGCAGGGTGCATTTGATTTATTACCTATTCCATCAGGTGATGATACAGTAAAATCATTAGTCTCTACGGCTAAAGAATCTTGAAGTGAAAACTCGGGATATGGTTGATAGGAACAATGCAAAGCGGGATAGAGTTAAAGTTGCTGTGGGAGATAAGGTTTTTGTAAAAATAAATGTTAGGAATCAATTGAACTATAAGCTTGGTCCTAAATTTGAGGGTCCTTTTTGGGTTGTAGAAGTAAAGAAGAGAAATAGATTTGTGGTTTAAGATGAGAATACGGGAGTGTCTCGGTTGACACGTATATCTAAAACTAAGAAGGCAGGTTAATGGGAATCTTATGGGTCAATTCCTGTGATGTACTGTGTTTCTGATCATTTTTTTCTCCTCTCTCTTGGTTTTGTTTTTTAATGGGTTTTAAATGGGTGTGACGAGTAGTTTTTTTTAACTTGGGAGACTGTGGTCCATAGAGTTATGCAAATATTTAATTGTCCGAGTTCAGTTTTCTCTTTTTGTGTGTTGCAGTACTTAGTAAAATTAGGTGCAAAATACCATAGGGTTTTATAGATATATGGGTTTCTTTTTTTTTTCCTCGTTTCGAGATCTGGTAACTTACAGGCTTCTTTCTTTTGTTTTTTTTTTTGCTTCTTTCTTTTGTTTTTTTTTTTTTGTTTTTTGTTTTTTGATGCTGAAGTTTCGTCTGCTCATGACTTAGGGGGTCGTGGCATGGGCTAATTCCGCAGTGAGGTTAGGCCCAGGTATCATTACAGAAGAAGACTTTAACATGGCTTCCAATTTTAGGTTCTTCTACTTCTTAGGTCTCTTCTACAAGGAGTAGGAAGGCTGCGCTTGTAATTGGAGCCGTTATGATCATATGGTCGATTGCTAGTGTTTCAATTGCTAATTTGGTGAGAAATGAACAGGTATCAGCAGAATTAGCTAGCCAGGGTAAAACTTTGATGACTTTACGAGATAGTAATGAGAAATTATGGGAGGGTTTTGGAGACAATAGTTTGTTGGTCTATGACAGTGGATTTTGCAGTGAAACTTTGTTAGTGGTGACGTGGATGTCTTATTTTTGGGGGTTGACCATCGACATGACCGACTTAAGTTATACACCACTTTCTCTCAGCACCTGAGGGAATGGCTTCCATGAGCCTCAACGGATACAAGTTGGATATGGGGGCCATCTACATTACGCCTGCAGGTTTCTACGCCTTCGCCTTCATGAGAGGATCCATGGTCTCTTGGGAGATGTCAGGTAGGACGTGTACAAGTCGCCATTGTTGCTGGGAGACATCTGTATTGCACAAAGGATTCATTTGCGCCGCACTTGACATGGACTTGTGCAGTCGCAAGCCGTCCGGGATATTTGGATCGTCAAGAATTCAAGATGTAAGAAGATGCGTTCTACATTGAACTGTTTATTGGAATAACTGTCGTGCATACAAGACAAGCAACCTTTGTATCTAGTTCATATTGTTTGTTACGATTTTTGAGCCGGCCTCTAGTGAATTTTTGTTAAGGATATTTGTTGTACTTGGGCGAGGATGCACAGTTGTAGGTTGGTTGAGCTCCTATTACTGATGTCTGCAGGTGCACAAACAGATAGAGCTGGCTAATTGCTGGCCTGTGAAAACGTAATTTTCTCTGCAAGTGGCTTCTATGTTGACTTTGGTATTTTCCGCTGTTAGAGACAGCAGGTATCCAACTCGCTCATTCATGACTTCCGGTCATGACCAAGATGCATGGGGAAAACGTGACAGATGGATGGAAGCTTTGTGATATCTGTGGGTTTAGAAGGCGGAGTTCCTTAGGAACATTGAACCTGACAGTGATGTCACGCTTCAAGGGAGGGGTTATCAAGTAGATGTGTGCGTACATGCGTTCTCTAATGTGTATATTATATAAGAACCATAGAATGGGTATTCACTTCGATTTGCAGCTGGTGTGATTGCTCTTTTGAGCTGTGTTTATGAATAAAACAGCCACTTTGACGGACAGCTTCCCGATGGCTATAGAATGTGAATAAGATAACTCGTAAACACTTTTTATCACATCACGATGATGTGATAAAAAGTCATATTATGGCTGCGTGCGACAAACGCACTACACGGTCAACATGGCAGAGGTGGGTGGATATCGTCTCTAAATACAAACACCTGAGTTCGACGGGGATTTGTAGATGGGAGCCGATATTCACTTATACCTCACTTGCTGGCTGTGTGGATTAAGGCATCCACTGTAGTCCTGAGTTCTTGTCCTTCGTTGGTTCGAGCCCGCGGGACGACAAACTTATTATCAACTAAAAAATTTCCCTTCGGTAACATATATGAAAATATATTATTTCTGAGGTAGAGCGAATTGGATATTAAAGGACGTGTGTAGCTTACTGATTGTATATGAATCACGTTGATGTGATAAAAAGTCATATATATATATATATATATATATATATATATATATATATATATATATATATATATATATATATATATATATATATATATATATATATATATATATGACTGGGTAATATTTTCTGATGAAACAGAATTCCATCAAATATAATGATTCCATAAAAATGCCAAAATGTAGAGAGCGAGAAAGAGTTACAAAAAGTAGTATTTATACCAGAAGGTCCATAGGTCAGCAGTTACGTCATTCCAATTGAAAATTTCCCGTTAATCTTCTTAATCACTGGTTGGAGGAAGATTTTATCAATAATATCTGAGTCCCAGGATTCTTTTGAAAGGTTCATTGTATTTCTTTGTTTAATCAAAGCTGATTCCACCGTCTGGCTTTTGAACCGACAATAGCTGCTATAAATTATATGTAACAAATTCCAGTTTATTCTGTTATTATGGTTATTTATGTGGTTAAAAATAGCTGAGTTCTATTGTCCATACCTAACTGAATGTTAATGTTGTATTAATCTCTGGGGGAAAGTTTTACCTGTAAAAATAATATAAGATTGTTCGCAATCGAGGCAAGGGATTACGTAAACTCCTGTGTCTTTGGGGACTGGCCTTTGTTGGATGTTATTCAGGGATTTGGCTTAGGTATTTGGGTAATTAAAAGCAAAAGGGTTAGAGTTTCCAAGTGTCTGTGTTAGCATCTTAATCCTGTCCAGGTGTGGATTTTCATTTTATTGTTGGGCATCTCCCTAGTCTTGTTTTGATGGGGACGGTAGAAGATTGGATTTAGCTTTGTGGATCGCTGTCTCAATTATATGGTCAGATATTACAGAAAAAATCTTCCTCCAACCAGCGATTAAGAAGATTAAAGAAAAATTACAACTGGAGTGATATAATAGCTGACATATGG